>JAWPHD010007428.1:0-129159 GCA_037043455.1 Cyrtodaria siliqua | reverse complement strand
GTGATAGCACGTATCCAAAAGTAATACGTAATATCACAACGTATACGTGATATCACGTATTCAGTTTACGTATTCAAACTGAATACGTTATATCACGTATTTGAATATGTTATATCACCATCAATTCTGAATACGTGATATCACGCGTTTGAAAACGTGAAATGACGTATTAATTTTGAATACATGCTATCATGTGTTTGCTTTTTCTTGACATGCTTTATACACTTTAATATTTTCGTAAAACCATTGAATACATATATTCAATACGTGATATCACGTATTCAAATTGGTGATATCACATATTCGAATAATTGAAATCTCAAAATGGTATGAAAAAGTAAAATGACAATATAGCCTAATGTTATCAGTAAATTTCTAATTCCATATGTTTTATATGTTACTATTACCCTTCAATAATAAATACAAACTTGATAAATATGTAAATATATTATTATTCAGAGTATCTGTCATAATCAAGGTCATGTTTTTTTATTTCATTTTATCAAGTTAACGTTTACGTTAGGAGAACATTTGAAAGTTTGTTTAAAAATGTTAACCTGTATCTATTAGTTTTAGGCCTTGAGCCAGTACCAGGAATTTTCGATAGTTCTACGAACTCAGGTGGCAAATTCTAGCATTATTTTTTTTACTTTCCCTGTCCGATCTTTTTATATTTCTTAATATACTTTTAAAATATGCAATTACGTTTATAATTCATATTAGTTTAATATAGAGTAAATAAGCTTTGTTTCATTATTGCATTCTGCTTAAAATCACTATTTTGCTTAAAATTGGAAGTCAAATTACCCCACCAACTATTGTCACATTTTTTATGCATTACGGTTAATATATCTTTTTTTACATTATATGTATAAACTTGTAAGAATCAGTAATTCACAACTATTCTACGATGATTTAATTATTATATTATGAATTAATGAAAGTATGTACTATGCAACGTGCAGGCCTTTGCTTGCATCTATAAGTTCAGCAAGCCTGGTGAGAGGATACACGCATCGAACAGGAAGTGTAAATGTTCGTCAGAATAACTGAAACATCACTTTTATTTTAATTTTCTGATATATGCATATATTGCACAAAAGACACAAACAGTCCAAAGGATTCTAGATAAAGGAAATGTGAGTGTTTCCTCTTTTTATAAGAATGGCAGATGGGCAGAACTCTCCCTATCCACCACTCTCACACCCCGCCCCCACCCCAAATTCATGTTCGTTTACAATTGTTTTGATCATGCTCATTAAAGTTCTTCATCATGACCCCTGCGTTATTTCAGGTGTCATCCCGCTCAAATCACTAGAGCAGTGGCAGAAAAACAATAAACGTGGCTCCAGCGTAAATGGAGTGCCTACAATAAAAGTTGAAGCAACACTGCTGCAGTTCTGCTGGTGAGAAGCTTCTAGGCCCATTCTCCATATTGTGTTCATTCCTGTTAGGCGCCATATAATCTTTCATGTGTTGGTGCGCCTTAAAACCCACTCAATTTAATTATTTTTATAAGTCCAGTTTAGGTGTATGCGTTATTCAATACTTATTATAATTAAGACATTTTGAATATGTATTACACATAAAGACACGAAGCAATAATTCACATATGCAAACGCAAACTCCACTTGAATGACTATTGTAATGACTTTAGTTGTAATTTAGGTCTATTTTAACGATGGTTAACATCAGTTTTAAAAAACCCTAATTAAATCACAATAAAGAAGTATGCATATGAAATTGAGAAAAACATCGAAGAAGGAGCTTAAGGATAATGCATACTACCCTTACTGTACTAACTACCATGGCAAATATGTGTTAGATTTGGTACAGTTGTTACAATAGCATCTTCTGAACATATTCTTTCAAACTTTGCTTTTTATCATAGTCACAACCTATTTTTGCATGCTGAAATAGTGCAAACTGAATGACAGTTACCTAAAAAATATCGAAAATGTATTGCCAATGATGGGGGTCGTTGCGACAATGACAATGGCTATCACGCAGGGGTCTATGTACTGCTTTAAACTGTCAATCGTTGATCTCAATATTAGTATTTACTCAATTTTTGTTGTTGCAAAAAAGTATACGTTTACCTTTAATTTTGTGCGTGAAGTTATTGAAGATGCACTTTAAAAGAAACATAATTGAATGAATTATATGTTGTTAATCGGATTATCAACACATTATAAGTTATTAAGACCCGCCCCTGAGAGAGGGAAGCTTTACTTTAGAATCCGGGAACCCGCCATAATCTTAATAACAAATAGATTACTATAATTCATAGACTCCGATACACAGGGCCGCCCAGTTTACGTCCCCAACCGACGTACGAGGCTACATCTGTCCGACGGAACTCAGTGGCGCCGGTGAGGCTTGAACCTGGATTCTCTGGATTTCAAGTCCACCGTGCTATCCACAGGACCACAGGCAGGATGCACTTAAGGAGGGTGACAGCGATGCTCTAAAAAACATAGGGTAGGTAGGTAGGTAGAAATTGTCTTTTTTTTTGTCTTTTTTTTTGGGGGGCAAGATATTGTGAGATTCTACATGTTGATGATACAACTGAAAGTTTCTCTGTGATGTCAGTTTACCTCGATATATTGTGATAAATCTTTGTTCAGAACAAATACATTTTTTTTAATATATATTTTTTTTCATAAAAAGATTTAGGGTTCGTCCCTTAAAAATAGGGTCGGTCGGGCCATCGGAAACATAGGTGGTTTTTTTTTGCCTAAGCCTTATATGCTCATCCCATTGCTACGTTTCGATTGGTAATATCAATTAATAGCAAAGTCTTTGGAATAAGAAAAGACAATTAAGACTACTCATATCATATTTCGTTTACATAATATTTAATAGAATTACTTAAAATTACAATATTGAAGTTAGTTAACCCTTTCGCCGTTAAAATCAAAACCATTGATTTTACGACCAGTGTAGGCCTAGATCAACATGCATACTATGTGCAGGATGATCAGAGTTTACAATGTTCGCCACTCAGTAAAAATGTTTTCCAAAAAAAAATTTATATCAAATATTACCAGAAGGTTCAAATTCAAATATTAGCAGACGACATTTGAAATTTGGCGGCGAAAGGGTTAAACAACAACAACAACAACAATAAAAATACGTACACACTTACACAAAAGGATGGGTACCCAGGTATCAGGATAGTACACATTTGAATACTCAGAAAACTATGTCTGACATACCGGTACTGACTACTACAATAATATGATTTTCTTGATAGTACTTTGTGCGAATTAAGGGTGTACATTTGTAAAACAAATAACTAAAAATTACAAATATAGTCCATTTAAACCCTGAACAGGAAGGTAGGTGCATGAACTTCCGTCCTGAAGTTGTTGTTTTTTATCGTATATTAGATTTGTTTTCTCTTTGGCTGCGACTGCTTTGATTATTCAGTAAAATAATGGATACATTCTAAGGTGATTCTAATTAAGTATTTTTATATACTGAACAAAGAAAAGAAAGTTCCTCTGATGTTGATGCCGATTGTTTAGACAGCAAACATGAAAACAGTAATGATGTTTCAAAACAATTAGAAAGACCGCCAACAATAGTCCAAACAAAGATGTTTTTGAAAATTTCAGTACACAAGGGAGTTAGCATTTCGGCAATACAAAACAAATTAAATCTACGAAAATTACCGTATTTGTCCGAGACAATAATTTCTATATGTTCCTTACCAAAACAATCACAAAAAACATGACACAGATTGTGTAGATGGCACCTTTTAATTATCAATGTTCATCAAAGTACCTCCCTTTAACATTTCCATATCATCCATAAAAGATTATTGCTTGGCAAATTTGAAACTGTTAATGGGATATTTAGTTATCTCTTAAGTGTGCTTATACACATCAAACATTGTTTTATTAAAACGCTGTTTAAGCTTTTATATGTCCTCAAAAACTGGCCTATGGAAATACCAGCAAAAAATCGGACGTTTCTCTTTTTGTTCAGTATATATATTTACAAAACCATTTAAGTGTATCGTTTACTATTTTTTCTGGGTGTTGACTACACTGTCCTGTTTTAATGGGATGTCAGTAGGGTAAGTGTGAGGTTTGGTGCACCCTAGAACCGGTTTAAACCCCCAGTGGCATACTTTGCCACTGACCGTTCCAAGGCGGTAGCCCTATTGTCAACCCTTTTGTGTTTGTGATGTTGTTTGCATTTTTTATTACTTTTGCCTTTTCGTTTGTCTGTTTGCGTGTTTGTTTTTGCGTTTTGTGGTTGACTGTCGTCCTTGAATGCTGCTTTCCCTGTCCGATATTTTTATCCTTATTTATTGTTAAAAAGTCTCCCCGTAAAAAGTCTCCCCGTGCTACGAATCAGTAGTGTTGTTTTTACTGGTCCTTTGGGACCAACGAGCCCAATATAGGTGGCTTTGAAGTAGAATACCGCTTAAGCCAGTGCTAGGTGGCGTGAGAGGTGTTGCTTCTTTTATTACTTCTCATGAACAGACTCAATAAAACCGAGTCTGCTGCTTTATTCTCTTAACTTTGTTTGTTGCTCACAAAGGATCACCTGTATCAGTAGTTATTAACATTCACACTAGCGTTCGTTTAGTGCAGGTGGCGGCTGTAAAAAGTCTCCCCGTGCTACGAATCAGTAGTGTTATTTTTTCTGGTTTTTTGTGACCAATGAGCCCAATAAAGGTGGCTTTGAAGTAGAATACCGCTTAAGCCGGTGCTAATGGGCTTGAGAGGTGTTGCTTCTTTCATTACTTCTCATGAACAGACTCAATAAAACCGAGTCTGCTGCTTCATTCTCTTAATTGTGTTTGTTGCTCACAGAAGATCACCTTTATCAGTATTTATTCACATTTACACTAGCGTTCGTTTAGTGCAGTGTGGAGGCTATAAAAAGTCTCCCCGTTCTACAATCAGTAGTGTTATTTTTACTGGTCCTTTGGGACGTACGAGCCAAATATAGGTGGGATTGAAGTAGAATACCGCTTAAGCTGGCATGGGAGGTGTTGCTTCTTTCATTACTTCTCATGAACAGACTCTATAAAACCGAGTCTGCTGCTTTATTTTCTTAATTGTGTTTGTTGCTCACAAAGTATCACCTTTATCAGTATTTACTAAAGCGTTCCTTTTAATGCAATATACTTTTATTTACACCGTCTTGTTCCATTCATTGACCATTTAATTAGAGTTTTTAAATTTATTTCGTTGTACAGTGGTAAGCTACGGTGCAATTGTCTTTGAGTGCTGTGGTTTATATAGGACTATATTTGTCATTTTATGTATATACAGATGCTGACAATGCTGCTGACAAAGCTACAGTATTCAATGTATTTTATCCAACGCTTCATGTGAATACCCAGTTGGTCCATAAATTGTTTAACATGACAAAGCAGTCGTCACCTTTGTGGTTTTAGTGGGTGGATTTATAAAATATGCGACTTGTAAATATCGTTAAAATAAACATTTACTTACGATAACAAAAGCCAAAATACCTCATCAAAAGTCCCTTTCTTGATAAATATTACTGTTCTTAAATCTAACTCTGAAGTGATTTTATAAAAAAAGTGTACAAGAGACCAAAGGGCCTCGCCTCAAAGTGCTCACATGTTACAACAACAATTTCCTAATATAACTCTATGAAAACTGTGACTGGGGTCAAATTTTACCCCATTATCACCATTTGAACAAACGAGTTAAAGAATCATCAGCCTATACTACATGCAAAATATTAGACACTTAGCTCATGTAGATTCGGAGATGTTTAAAGACTTTTCTTTAATGACTTTACTCAATGTAATAGTGTGACCCACTGGGCAGGATCAAACTTGAGAGAATTAAGGGTCACTGTTTGACTTAGTAGAGAACCATAAGCGTATGCTCCATGCAAAATATTAGACGTCTATCTCTGGTAGTTTCAGAAAAGATTGTTTTTAAAGATGTTTATATATAACTCTATGTTAATATGTGATCCCTGGATGTGGCCAAACATGACCCTAGGGTCACCATTTTAGTAAATTTGATAGAGGACTAAAAGCTTATACTACTTGCAAAATATTAGACGTCTAGCTCTTGTAGTTCCAGAAAAGGTTAGTTTTTAAAAGATTGTTCTATATAACTCTATGTACATATATGGCCAATTGGGCGGAGCAAACTATGACCCAAGGGTCATCATTTTAATTTGTTTTTGTAGCAGGCCATAAGCTTATGCCAT
Organism: Cyrtodaria siliqua; assembly: GCA_037043455.1. NCBI lineage: Eukaryota > Metazoa > Mollusca > Bivalvia > Adapedonta > Hiatellidae > Cyrtodaria > Cyrtodaria siliqua. The sequence continues at coordinate 122,943 of JAWPHD010007428.1, read as the reverse complement.
TTGCAAAATATTTGACCTCTAGCACTTTCAGAGAAAATTATTTTTTAAAGAAACCTGATTTTTATTTCAAAGGGGGAGATAACTCTTTTAACAGGAAACAGCTACCCTGTGAGCAAAGCTATCATGGATTTTTTATTTTTTTGCAAGCTACTCCATGACACGGTACCAGTAAATATTTGCCACCCGCGATGGTAGCAAAATATTGTCTGGCTCATTGCCTATATTCATTAGGCCGCCCTCTTGTTCATGCAGCGGTTCACACAATATATTCAACGGCTCAATAATTATAGCATGTTTTCAAAGTTTCTTGAATGCATGAATTCAATCGAAAATACAATAGAATATTTCTTTGCGAAAGTTTCTAATCTTCTAATTGGAAAACGTCGGTATGTTTGATATTTTTAAGACCTGTCCAACTCGCAGAGGTGTAAGACTTGCATTACGCCAAGGATGTGTACAGTAATTTCGGCAGACTGGTATTACGCTAAGGATGTGTACTGTAAGTTCGGCAGACTGGTATTACGCCAGACTTGTATTATGCCATAGATGTGTACAGTAAGTTGGCAGACTGGTATTACGCCAAGGATGTGTACATTAAGTCTGGCAGACTGGCATTACGCCAAGAATATGTACAGTAAGTTCGGCAGACTGATATTACGCCAAGGATTGGTACAGTAAGTTCGGCAGACGGATATTACGCCAATGATGTTTACAGTAAGTTTGGTAGACGGGTATTACGTCAAAGATGTGTACAGTGAGTTCGGTACAATGGTATTATGTAAAGGATGTGTACAGTAAGTTCGACAGACTGGTATTACGCCAAGATGTGTATAGTAAGTTCGGACTAAAAGATAAGGACTGGAAGTAATTGTGTTTTATCTCTTCTCAAGTTGCTGAAATGTTACAAAATCAAAACGTAGATATAAAATCGAACAGGAAAAGTAGCATTCAAGGACGGCAGTCAACCATAAACACAAAAACAACTTTAAATATGAATAAAAGGTAAGATAAGACATCAAAAACACGAAATGGTTGACAATAGGGTTACCGCCTTGGAACGGTCAGCGGCAAAAGCAGCTGGGGCTTTAAACCAGGTTCTAGGGTGCACCAAACTTCACTCTTGCTCTATTGTCATCCCAGTAAACGGGACAGTGTAATTAAAAATATCCCTTAACAATCAATTAATAATCTCTTAACACACAAGGCAGCATTAATAGGCAATACAAGTAAAACACATTGTCAAAGCTTAGTGAGCAGAAAGCAAGAACCGGTAAATTCAAAATTCACAGCAATGTTTATGACTTATTGGCCATTTATAGCTGTTTCAAGTAAACTATCCAAAACTAATGTATAGTTGTGAAATGTGTGTCGCCTACTACTCAACAACTATGTTTATACTGAGTTATCTACACCAAACGTTGTATGCAAGATCAGTTGCAGGGCAATGATGTGTAGGAAGCCAGTGCAGATAATGCACACACGATCGATTACTGGATGCACTTATAAATTGTGTGTCGCCTATTCGTCTTAAATTATAAACAAACTCCACCAAAATTGCAGTACATGAAACGTAAAGCTGTGACACGTGGTTGTGTCGCTTTCTCTTCAGAAATAGTATATATACATGGTGTGCAATATCACTAGCAAGTAATGATTATAAATCGAAAGGACAAATAAGACACATAAAAACTACTGCAATTATTTAATTGAAAAGTCTTGGTTTTATAAATATAATTATATATGTCAAATGTTTCTTTTTCTGTTTTGTTTTTTACGTAATTACGGTTTCAGCCGCCTTATAAATTGTTGTATTTTAACTATTATTGTGTACCTTTGGTATAACAGCTGTATCTTAAAAGTACAAGAATTCATGGGATAACAATGCACTGAATTTGCTTGTTGATATAGTCGTAACAGGTCGAACCTAGGGATCCCCTTTTCAGTATTTATTGACATTTACATGTAAAATATCGCCCCGACTACAAATCAGTAGTGTTAATACTTCTAACTGATCGTTTGGGATCATCAATCACAATCTTGGTGGCTTTACAATGACCGGACAGTTTGTGGACCCTGATGACGTCTACCTAAATCCTTATGGGACCGTAGTGTTTGATGTTTGTGTTTATTATTGTCTTCTAGTAGCCTTAATAGGCTTTTGTTATTTATATTATACATACATGATCATTTATGTGTTTTACTTATATTGCCTATTAATGATGCCTTGTTTGTTAGAGATTATAACCTGGAGGGGATATCTTTATTTACACTGTGCCGTTTATTGGAATGACAAAAGGGTAAAAGTGAGGTTTGGTGCACCCCAGAACCTGGTTTAAACCTCCATTTTATGCCACTGACCGTTCCAATGTTATCCTATTATCAACCCTTTTATGTTTGTGTTGTCTTATCTTGCTTTTTATTCATCTTTAAAGCTGTTATTTGTTTCTGTGTTTGTTTGTGGTTGACTGTCGTCCTTGAATTTTACTTTTCCTGTTCGATTTTTATATCTTCTTTTACAGCAGAGTACCGCTTAAGCTGGTGCTAGGTCATGAGAGTGGTGCAACTTATAATGCTTCTCATGAACAGACTCAATAAAACCAGGTTATCTACTTTTCACTCTTGTTTGTGTTTGTTGCTTCCAAGGGATCCCGTTTTCAGTATTTATTATGAATAGTTAATATGCTTTCGTTTTATAATTTATTTTGATATTGTTAGCAGACAAACACTGAAAATGCATATGACTTCAATGTGTTTTTGTAGAATTAACATCACTGGAAATGGTTCTCCTTGATACAGAAGAGTTTGCAGAGAGTATGCTTTTGATCTGTGCATATAGTCTGAAAACTCTTTTGTTACAGATAAAAGCGATGATAAATACACCTTGACCATCGTTCAGAATAATGAATAAATACTCAAAAGCTGTTATGTCCGTGAAGAAAAACAAAAATCCAAATATCCACGTTAATCCCGTCACAGACGAGAGTTTGACGTAGCTTATCGCGTAGTTTCGATTTCGTGACATGCTGCTCTTCAGCGACGGCATCCTGGTGATTTGCACGATGACTATGATGAACATGACAATATTTGCAAGGATGACAATTCCCAAAGGTAGAGCAAAGGTGTAGTCCACCATATTATACCTTGAGATGTAGCATAAATGTGCTCCATAGCCCATATCGGTGCCACCAGAAAGAGTTAATTTAACAGCGATATTTATAATGACGGGTATTGCTGCAGTTACCGAGCAAGATACAACATAGTAGAGCGTCTGCTTTACAACACCTGACCCATGTGATGATTCATTCAAACTGTAAAACACCTTGCGTATATGGAACGAACATATGTTCATCCACAAAACAACCATTAGCCAGAAGTAATGAATCAGAATCCCCATCATTTGACAAGCCCATGTTGACACTTCTCCCAACTGACCGATTCCAAATTGAAACAAGACTTGTGCGCTTATAAGATAAATCGTTAAAGCCATATTGTTAACTCCTGGTTGCGTTCTTAGCTCCTTAAACATTGAATATGTCACTAGTGTCAGAACGGAACCAATGAGCGAAAGGCACGTGCACACGAGAGTAAGAATCGCCTGCGGGGTTATTTTGTTAGATCCGTGGTTTGTCTCATTATTTATATTATGTTGTGCGATCTTCTCAGCTATTAGTTTATATGTTTCAACACAAATCAGTACAGATGTAATGTTTGTATCCGTCCGCGGTGTCTCCATATATTTGTTCTGGTAAATATTCATGTCCAGTTCTCTGATAAAAATCCCCCATGCTTAAGTGACAATATGAAATTCCGACGAATTCAGGTTTATAAGGGGACAGACGTGCAAACGTGTTAAAACTATTGGAGGAACTGGTAGAAATCCAGGAATATATGGAGCCAAATACGGGTCTATATCTACGCCTTGAAGATGTGAGTTGTCTTTCAAGTCGAGTAAAACTGATTCACTGTGTCTAACTTCTTCAATGAATGTATCGAGCTCTGCTTTATAGCTAACCGTGTTATCTCCGTTCATGTTCGTGACTGTTTGTATAGTGTCGTCCATACCAATAATTGCATCAAGTAATGACACATCCACTGGATTTATAACTGGTAAAAATATTTCAAAGTGTACTACAAAATAGCTAACACTGGTATCAGATGAATAAGCAAATGAATCCATGCTACTTTTGTAATAAATGTTCAACCTATATGTAATATCTATTAGACTCCTGTTCCAAAGCAAGTTGTTGACATAGATATTCAAGTTAGAAGCTTTTTCTAAGAGATTCGTAACTGAAATATTTGTAGTTGGCGTCATTTTCAAAAACACTGCATAAGACACGCCGCTCAATGTCTTTATTAAGTTGACACATGTGCCATTATTCAAACTCTTTGGCGGTATACAGGTTATATCTCTACAGATACCTTGGAATGTATAAACAAATATAAAGATTAGTTCAACAAAAACAGTTTCACATACATTGTATATGTGATGCATAATGAATAAAGTCCGTATAGATAAACCGTTTCATTCGATGACAAATATGCAAAAATACAAAAAACAAAAAACAAGAAATGTCACAGTAAGTGACAAATGCCCCCGAAGTGACCTGTCAGTGTGACCTTGACCTTGGAGCAATATGAAACCAACAGATATATTTAAAAATCAAATCAAAAAAAAAATATTTAAAAAAAAAAAAAATACAAATATTAATTATTAAAAAAAAAATGATAATTATAAAAAAAATTAAAAATAAAAATAAAAAATTAAAAAATCAATAAAAATAAAAAAATGAAATAAAAATAAAAAAAATAAAAAATAAAAAAAAAAAAATTAAAAAATTAAATAAAAATCACATAAAATTTAAGAAAATAAATGAAAAATAATAATTAAGTATGACCTTGACCTTGGAACCATGGACCTGGATTTTGTGCATGACACGTCGTTTGGTTGTGATGAGCACTTGTGCCAAGTTATTTGAAAATCCGTCCAGGCATGCAAAAGTTATTGACCGGACACGATTTGACCTTTGACCTCTAAGTGTGACCTTGATTTTGGAGCAAGACCTGGAATTGTGCGCGATACATCGTCTTGTTATGGTGAGCACTTGTGCCAAGTTATTTGAAAATCCGTCCATGAATGCCAGAGTTATTGACCGGACACAATTTGACTTTTGACCTCCAAGTGTGACCTTGACCTTGAAGACCAGGGTTTTGCGCGCGACACATCGTCTTGTTATGGTGATCACTTGTGCCAAGTTATTTAAAACCTGCAGGGATTGTGACGTTACGGTCCGGAAACAAAAATGCGTACCTGTTTTTGACCAATAAACTGCAAGTGTGAACTTGACCTTTGAGGAACGGACCTGGGTATTGCGCGCGACACATCGTCTTGTCATGGTGATCACTTGTGCCATGTAATTTAAAAATCCCTGCTGGGGTTGTGACGTTACTGTCCAGACACGAAACTGCGTACCTGTTTTTGACCTATGAACTGCAAGTGTGACCTTGACCTTAGAGCCACGGTCCTGAATTTTGTGCGCGACATGTCGACTTGTTGTGGTGAGCAATTGTGCGAAGTTATTTGAAAATCCGTGGATTATTGTCAGAGTTATGAAGCGGACACTATTGTACAGACGAACGGATTTTGACCTTTGATCTCTAAGTGTGACCTTGACCTTGGAGCCACGGACCTGGATTTTGTGCGCGACACGTCGTCTTGTTGTGATGAGCAATTGTTCGAAGTTATTTGAAAATCCGTCCAGTATTGTCAGAGTTATGAAGCGGACACGAGTGTACAGACGAAAGGATTTTGACCTTTGACCTCTAAGTGTGACCTTGACTTTGGAGCCACGGACGTGAGTTTTGTGCGCGACACGTCGTCTTGTTGTGGTGAGCAATTGTGCGAAGTTATTTGAAAATCCGTCCATTATTGTCAGAGTTATGAAGCGGATACGATTGTACACGCGAACGGACAGACAGTGCGACTACTATATGCCACCCTTCGGGAGCATAAAAATATCTAAAATGTCCCCTCATAATGAACTTCAATTTACAATACAATAAACAATAGTATCCATACAATACAATATAAATTCATTCATATCTTACCTGAATACTTACAATCAAACTGTATATCGAGACGGGGGACTCGTTTATAAAACCATCTGAGACACTGCTATCACGCGTTTTAATAAATACTGATTAAAGCCTAAATAGTAGTATATATATCATACAAGACAAAATATTCATTTTCTTACTTTTAAAATCACATAATATCTGGGATGAAAATTGTTGAGCCCTGATAAGATCGATCAGAATCTCTTTTTTTTACATATTCCTTTACGTCACACATCAATAACACTATACTCCTGTTAAAAATATAAACAATTCCGCCATTGCAATTTTGTTTGTTTCCTAGATTTCTTAATCCAAATTTTCTGCCCGAAATTGCATGTCAATTTTGGTGAGGATTTTACCTAAAATGTGGTAGCTAAGTGATACAACTGTAACCAGATGAGTGAAAAAAAATCATACCGACTGTTTAGTGTGCGAGTGTATATACATCTATATTAATAATTGGTATATAATACAGGCTTTTTAACGGAACAGGAATAATTTACGCCGATAGGGCGTCGACTTTTCTTGCTAATTATTTGTATGTAACATCGAAATGTGTTTAATGACGTTTCCACTTTCATCCTTCATGTACTCTACCCTTTGCTTTCCCTTTAAGTTCGAAAACATATACAAAGATAGTAATAGATACAACTATATGTTCGTTTAATGTGAGAGGGCTGGGAAGTAAAAGCAAGCGAGATCAAATGTTTAGTTGGCTTAAATCACAATCATATGCGATCTGTTTTTTACAAGAAACACATTTAACTAAGGAATATGAAACTATCTAGAAGAAGGAATGAGGAGGGGGAGCATATTTTAGTGGTAATAATACAAATAAAGAAGGCATCTGTATATTAATAAATCCAACATTTCGATTCAACCTTATAAAATATACGGACATAGTTAGTGGTATAATTCAAGCTTTGGAAATAAGTGTTGACAAAGAATTAACATTAATAAACTTATATGGCCCGAACGTAGACGAAGAATCCTTTTTTGAAAAATTAGAAACCTTTATTTTACAAAACGACGAAAATTCATTTATACTTGGCGGCGATTTCAATACAGTTTTAGACATAAAACTGGATAAAAACAAATAGCAGACAAGACACGCATAAAAAATGTAGGGAAAACATTAACTCAATTATAAATACAAACAATCTTGTAGATATTTGGAGACTTTTCAACCCAAAAAAACTTCAATATACATGGCATTCAAATACTAAACCACCAATATTTAGTAGGTTAGACTTCTTTTTAATATCTGATAATCTGGTAAATTATTCAAATAAAAGTGTTATAAAACCCGGTTATAAATCGGATCACTCCATTACTATCATAAGCTTTGACTTTGTAAACATAATTAAATGACCTGGATACTTTAAAATAAATAACAGTCTTTTATTAAATACTGAATACCAAAGTGTCATAAGAAATAATATTCAACAAATTGCAGAAATAAACAAAGATTCAAACCCGAACACTATATGGGAAATACTTAAAGGCACAATTAGAAACGAAACAATAAAATATGCTACAACAAAAAAAAGATTAGATCGCGAAAAAGAGAGTAAATTGATATTAGATATACAGAATATAGAACATAAACTTCAAATAGTACTAAATGATAATGACATAGAAAATACAAAAATCGAATTAGAGAATAAAAAACAAGAAATAAATGAACTGATATATACAAAAGTAAAAGGAATAATAATACGTTCAAAAGCACAAATTATAGAACAAATTGAACAAAATACAAACTACGTTTCAAATTTAGAAAAAAAAGAAGGCAGAGAGAAAATCAGTATCAAAATTAATCGTAAATAATGAACTAATTATGAATCAAAAGGAAATACGAGGCGTAAAATAAAGATTTCTATTGTACTCTTTACAAAAAAAGAGAAACAACATCCTCTAAGTACGACTTTTATCTCTTATTACTCTGGCTTCTGCCAAGTCATTGAGTACCTTCATTTTGGCTTTCTATGCTATTGTTTTTTTGTATTATATTTACACGAGCATATTTGTGTTTTACTTATATTGCCTATTGATGCTGCCTTGTTGGTTAGAGATTAGATCATGGCGGTGATTTCTTTATTTACACTGTCCTGTTTTAATGGGATGACAGTAGGGTAAGTGTGAGGTTTGGTGCACCCTAGAACCGGTTTAAACCCCTAGTGGCCTACTTTGCCACTGACCGTTCCAATGCGGTAGCCCTATTGTCAACCCTTTTGTGTTTGTGATGCCGTTTACTTTTATTATTACTTCTGCCTTCTTGTTTGTCTGTTTGCATGTTTGTTTCTGTGTTTTGTGGTTGACTGTCCTCCTTGAATGTTACTTTCCCTGTCCGATCTTTTTATATTTCGTTTATAATAAACCAATGAACACTCTGATTGAAACAGATAAGATTAAATGTAATGGGCTACTAACTGAATATGAAAGTGCTATAGCTCTTAAACAAATGAGTAATAATAACCGAGTTTTATAAAATATTTTGGAACGACATCAAATGATATCTCTTAAAATCACTTAATTACTCTCTGCAAATTAATAACATGACAGAATTACAAAAACAAAACATTCGTCTACCTAAACCAGGGAAAGATACGGCTTATATAGAAAATTGGCGTCCAATCAGTCTCTTAAATTTCGATTATAAGATAGCTACAAAATCCATAGCAAACATAATAAAAATGGTTTTACCATCATTAATAGACAGTTCACAAACTGGTTTTATAAAAGGTAGATATATAGTTGAGAATATAAAGTTATTATTTGAAGTATTAGACCATGTTGAAGACTACAATCAACCGGCATTGTTATTTTTCTCAGATTTCGAAAAAGCGTTCGACAGTTTGAACCAAGAGTTTATTCTTAAATGCTTGAAACATTTTAATGTTGGTGACTCTCTGATAAATTGGGTAAAACTATTATATACAGATGCTAAAAGTTGTATTATAAATAACGGATTTATTTCTGACTTTTTCCCAGTAGAACGCGGTGTTCGCCAAGGATGCCCCTTGTCCCCATATTTATTCATTATTTGCATTGAGCTTCTATCTTATTAAATAACAGACAACAAAAATATTAAAGGAATAGTTACAAATGATCAAGAAATTAAACAAACTTTATTCGCAGATGATGCATCGTTTCTCACAGATGGAACAAAGAAATCTTTTGAGACCTTAATGGATGTTATAAATAATTTTACAAATATATCAGGACTCAAATTAAATGACTCCAAATGTACAGCGTTAAAGGCAGGCTCACTGAAAAATTCGGATTTTAAATATTGTCCAAAAAATAAATTTCATCGGTGTTCTGATCAGGCAAAAGCATTAGGAATGTACTTTCATTCCAATAGAAACAATATAATAGCCTTAAATTTAGATCCCAAGGTAGAAGAATTCAAAAATTGTTTGAAAAGCTGGCAGCACAGAAAACTTACTCTACTAGGAAAAATTACTGTCATAAAATAATGTGCATTCCCAAAAATTATATATCCTCTAACGGTTCTGCCTAACCCTCCAAAAGAAAAGATCAAACAAATTAATAACCTAATGTTCTCATGTTTATGGGATAATAAACGAGATAAAATAAAAAGGAAAACAATTATTCAGGATTATGAAAATGGAGGAATAAAAATGATTGACATAAATAAATTTCATAATGCATTGAAAGCAAATTGGATAAAACGAATACTAGATACTAAAATAACGGCAAATGGAAAATAGTTTACACAAAAGAATTAAACAAAGTCGGAGGACAGCTCTTATTAGATTGCAATTTAAACAAAGCATGTATTCTTAAATTATTTCTAAAAGACAACCTTTATAGAGATATTATATTAGCATGGAATGAAATAAAAGAAAATAAATGTAACGAAAATGTTAGTCAATAAATAATATGGAATAAATCGAATATCAAAGCAGGTGGGCATACTTCTTCTATAACGATTGGTTAGAAAGAGGAATTAAACTATTAGAACACATTTTTGACTACAGAAAAAAAGAGTTTTATACATTTCAGGAAATAAGCGAATTATATCAAATTCCAAACAAAGATTTTTTAAAATACTCCTCGATAATAGCAAGTATAGCTAAAGAATGGAAAGAAAAGATAAAATATGAAGATATTAATGCAGAAAGAAACAAAAGTTTCCTTAATAAATGTCTTAATACTAAACAATCAAATAAATTCTTATACAATGTCAAGATACAAAATGATACAGAAACTGACATGGAAATAAAACCACAAAAAAATGGGAAAACATGTTTACAGATATAGAATGGAAAGACGTCTATATCACACCAATAAAATCAACAATAAATATAAAATTAAGGAACTTCCAATTTAAATATTTAATGAGAATAATTCCCACAAATAAATTGCTATTCAGATACAAAATCGTACACTAAAGTCTCTGTAAATGGTGCAGTATGAACATAGAAAGCTTAAATCATCTTTTCTGGGAAAGTATGCATATTCAACAATTTTGGAATGAGCTGCACATATTGTTAAATACGTTAAACGTAAACAATCAAAGAACCGTCTGTTTCGGAATTCAAAGACAAGAACATGCTACAGATATGAAGAATTTCATTATTTTAAGTGCGAAATATTTTATATTTATTAACAAATGTTTAAAATCCGTGCCCGAATCAAACAAATTCAAGAAATATTTATTAAGACAAATAGAAATAGAAAAGCAAATAGCGATGAACCATGACAAATTAGACGGCCATGATATAAATGGCGAAACTTCCAATAAATAAACTGGTATTAATTAAAGTACGGTATAATACATTACCGAAGACAACAAAAAGGGAAGCAAAGCAATTTTCTCTTCTCTCCGAATTTTCTTTTCTTCTTTTAGTCTCCATATTATTCTTTCAAACCTTACGTAATTATATTACCAACTGCATACTAAAATATACTCTTCTTTACTTTCAAAAACTCGGAGGTAACTCTCTTTTCAATAACCTTCGTCTGTAAACAAGAAAATTGTTTCATCATAAATATAAACTGTAGTTTAAATAGTATTTATTATATACCATATGCTAATGCGCATGTATAATGTATCAAATGGATGATGAAATGAAACATTGTATAACCAAAAAAAACTGTAACCAGCGAGATTCCAAAACACATTAGATGTAAAGCTTGTAATTCCTACCTTAAATGGGTCGTACATCTGATCCATATTACAAGTCGAATATTTTCTGTTCGCCTCTTCAGATGGCTGTTGGCCCGGTGCAAATTTGAGTAAAAATGATATCATGTCCGACGATCCAATGTATGAGCACATTCCAGGTGCTTCAAAGTCGCGCGTATTACACATATAACAGAATACATTGCTATATTCTTTGTAGTAAACTGATGTATATGCCAAACATGCGGCTTCAATGACGGGGTCATACGACTCCCAGTTGCCTGTCACGTTACATTCATGGACAACATGTGTACAGATAAGCGAGGTTTGTGGTGACGTAAATTTGACAGTATCTGACATTTCGTAAATAAGATTTAAGTCAACTATTTTAACAATCTCGCGCACCACGAGATCAAGACTTGTTGGAAAATACCGATCTCTAGCAAGACACATCACTTTCATGAACCAGTATATAAGATTGTGTTCTGACACGCCATGACATCTGGCGCAATACCGGTTCTGGTAATGTATCATGGTTCCATTTTTAGTAACGGGAATCTTTGTATCAATGTCTTCATATAGAGAACTGTGTTCACATTTGTCAATAATATCAAATTTTATTTGATCTATTTCATTGTTCAGCGCTTTTTTGTAAATGAGTGGACACTTTCTATACATCAGAAGTGCGTCACTGGCTCTGGCAACCAAAATTGGATCATACGGTCTTAACTGGGGATATGCACATGTTGGTTTCACTATTGAGAGAGATTCTTCAACTGTTGGTAAGTACTGCAATGTTTCCGGACAACACGATACCGTCACGTGACATGTGTCGGTGTCACATGAACACGGTTGCATACAGCACGTGGGAGATGGATACATAGGGTGGTGGACGGGCAAACTCCTAAAAATATTCCATGTATTAACAGTTGTTTCTTCACATCCTGGTGGTGTCTCGCAAAACATATTTTGCACATCAATGATAAATTGAAGGTCTGACTCACTGAATGAGGAAGACGGTGGTATCACCAAGTATACCAATAGGCATGCGCAAAGACCACGTGGTAGCATTTCACACATCCTCATGTTTGTGTCGTGTTTTGTAAATCTAATCATCTAGGCCACATTTAGAAGGATATCATATAAACTGTAATAAGAACAATATATAAGTGTACTTATAGGAGACAGGATTGCGTAATAGTGAGTCATACAAAGACGTAGGCTCATGCAATAATAACCAGCGTGCACGCACAAACTTATTAGATGGATACACGGCAACCTTGAAGATGTTAACAAGCATTACAATTAGTTTCTCGATTTATAAATCCATTATTCTTTTGACTTTAAACCTGTCTGCGTATATCTAAATTCAATTTTGAGTTTTCCACTTTTCTTCGTTATTCTACCATAGGTTTGAATATTGTTATTGTACCATAGTTTTGAATATTGTTATTATACCATAGCTTTGAACAGATTATTGGTGAAATATAATCAAAAGTTAGTAATATACAAAAACAATTTGCTTCATGTTATTCTTATAATTAATATCAATGATTGAACAAATGCAGTTTATGTTGAAAAACTAACGGGACACCACGAGTTTTACAAAAATCAAGATTGCAGTATATTCATTTAACTACTAAATAAACATCGATATGAAGATTTTTTTGAGACGGATTTTAAGTTTCATTTAATATCAAAAACTTAAAGGTGCGATAAAGTAATATACGTGGAAAATAATACTTAGGTCAAAATTTAAGATTTTTAAATATGTTTAAGTATCTTTATTACCGTCTCAGGGACACTATAAACCAACTACCTTATTTTAAATAGTAGGTTTTGTTTATCCATAACATTATTAATATTAAGAAAACGTCTTAAATCGGTAGAAATAAGTTTTCCAAAGTTAGAAAGGGCTGGTGAGACACCAGATGAACCTTAATCCAAACCTTATATGATACATATAAATGCGAGAGAAGAAAGCAAGTTATAGAATATGTTGTAAGTTAGTGATCACTAAGGAAAGAAGTGCTCTTGTTAAAAAGTGACTTGATTATGTCGTCTATAAGCTCCGTTACAAACGTGTCATGCTTTGCATGACATATTTTACCTATTTGTTGAGCAATTTCTGTCACACGAGAGTCTTCTATGGGATGTAAGTCAAGCACCAGTAAATCCTCAATATTGTCCTTGAATATATTTTTGCTAATTCCTCTACTGTGTCTTAATAGTATGAACATATTGGGATTTGTCGTTCATCGACATAAATCCTTTTATTTAAGTGGGATTGATAATGTTCATAAACAATTTTGGTAATCCTGCTTATTGTGTGTTTGGCTGCCCTGTTTTTGGTTTATTAATGAGTGTGTAAATCGTACGCTACACCAATTATTTGTCTTTCTAAAGATGTGGCCATTTTCTGCAGATTTATTTCAGAAATACAGTATGCCTAAACTACAGTCACAGAGCCATATTTGCCGTAAAGCAGTCCAGGGGCCGATGACGACTCAGGACGCAGAGACTGGATGAACCTACCAGTAAAATAGATAAGGACAGCAGGAGCTGGTGGTATCTCCAGAGTTTGTGAGAAGATCGTTAAGCAACTGACGTCTGAGATGGTGGATTGGCTACACATTGTTACAGAGGAAGCAGTACAAGTGCGAGTCGTAGTCGGAATCTGCAAGCGATACGGTTAACGGTGAATGGCAAGTTGTGGCTGACGGAACAGATGTTGCAACGCTTACGGAAACAGGACTCGTGTTATACTTTATTATGGCTTTAAGTCAGTTGGGTTAATAAATTATGGCTTTAAGTCAGTTGGGTTAATAAAAAAATAAAAAAATAAAAATTAAAAAAATAAAAATTAAAATTAAAAAAGTTGATATTACTAACTGTTGATTATATTGCATCAATTATATATTTAAACATGGCATAATAATAAGAAACATGCAAGCAACTTCTAAGTCCAAATGATACTGGATTAATAAATTGTGCGGCTAATTTGAATATAAAAAAAATATAAAAAATATTGCCGTGTGATCCATTAATCACTGATTTAGTAGAGCTATACACATTAAAACACTAAATAAGTAAATACAACTCTGGTGTCATTATGAGGATGATGTCAATGATAACTTGCTGCTGATAATGCTCTTTAAGTACTATTATGAAAACAATTTATATAAATAACCTGTTTGTCACCATGTTGCTAATGTAAATTAATGTTGAATCAAGCCATTACCCGTTCTATGCCTGACCCAAATTTAATTTTTTAAAATACTTATCGCATCAATTATATATATAACACCTTTAAACCTCCTTTTAATAACTATCTCCGAATAAAGGGAGGCATTTATAAACCAAGTACGGTGTTCTTGCAGGCACAAAATAGAAATATTTGTCAACACTATCCAGATGTTCAGGTCGTGTGGTGAGAGGTATGTGCCGGTTGAGGGTGGTTGTTATTCACGGGTTCTTAAAATACCCGTGATTGAATGTGCGTGGAATGAGTTGTGAGTTGGTAACTTATTTCGACACTCCAGTTTTAGGGTTTAGCCTGGCTGGCTTAAGCCGTTTATATTGTGTCTATAGAGTTTGGATTACTCAAAATGTGTATGTTTTATATATACCTTGTCATCAGTGGCTTTGGAACCGATGTATATACCTTGTACAATATGGCTGTTGTTGGTGGGAAAGCTGCTTTAAATGAGGTTTTCAATGGCATTCAGTCAGTCAAAGTCGATCGCAATTACGTCTCCTTCATTTATATGAAGATGAAATAGTTTTGCATTCAACCTTTAACACGTGGGTCAGTTTACTTGAAAATGATACATATTCCTAGTTTATAGTCAAAGGAGCATTAATAGAATGTATTTGTAAATTTGGAAATGCTTTAGTCCTAGTTTTCTTGAATAAATAATTATTTACATAGGTGGTCATTCAAAATCTAAAGTTAATTGTAACATTGAATTTAATTAATGGGTTGCAGAGGTGTCTGCCTGTGGTTAGATGCCATTATGGAAGAGAATGAACATTGAAACAGATTTTTTATTGAAAACACATAATTCGTTTCTACCGACTATAAATTTACTTCTATGCATGGTGATGTGTATCTTAAGTTCACTTCAATGACTTGGTGCCAAGTGTTGAAGACATTAAAGTTGTTGTTATCTCTTGAGGACCACCCACATATATTGGTATTGTATGTGGGAGGCAATGACATTGGTCAAGTACCCTCAGATGAATTAAGGAAAAGTATTATTAAAACACTACATGACAAACACGACTTGATTCCTGAAGTTAAGATTGTTTGGTCGCAGATTTTACCACGCTTATATTATAGAAATGAAGAGTCCCATAAAGCTTTGGACAAAGTCAGGATTAGGGTAAATAGTCAAGAAGGCTAATAATATCGGACAGGGAAAGCAGCATTCAAGGACGACAGTCAACCACAAAACACAAAAACAAACACGCAAACAGACAAACGAAAAGGCAAAAGTAATAAAAAATGCAAACGACATCACAAACACAAAAGGGTTGAAAATAGGGCTACCGCCTTGGAACAGTCAGTGGCAAAGTAGGCCACTGGGGGTTTAAACCGGTTCTAGGGTGCACCAAACCTCACACTTACCCTACTGTCATCCCATTAAAACAGGACAGTGTAAATAAAGAAATCCCCGCCATGATCTAAACTCTAACAAACAAAGCAGCATCAATAGGCAATATAAGTAAAACACAAATATGCTCGTGTAAATATAATACAAAAAAACAATAGCCTAAAAAGCCACAATGAAGGTACTCAATGACTTGGCAGAAGATAGAGCAGTAAGAGAATACACCATTAAGGGCACGTCAAGAAAGAACATGGACAAACATCAAACGCCACCGTCCCAATGGGCTTTAGGTAGGCGTCATCATAGGGTCCACTGCCTGTCCGGTTGCAACAGAGGTTTTCCGTATGAATGGTGGATATATTAGATATCCCGAAATTGCTGAGTCCGATACTGGCCAATTCAGTGATGGGGACCCTGTACATTTGTCACATCAAGGCAATGATTTGTTTCTGTACAGAATGGCACAAAGACTGCAGCGTTTTTTAAGTACAGATGCCAGAAATTTACCTTTAGTTTCTGAAAACGGCCCGTGGCTTTAATAAAATGAATTATTGTTGATGTGCAGTCACTTTTTTGGCATATAGGTATAACCTCTATATAAGGTTATCTGCTTATCCTTCATCAATGTTGAACTTTTAAGTTAACCTCTTATCGGTTACTATGTGGTTGGCAATTTAGTGCTATACCCAGTTTGTATCATAACCCATTTTTCTGTTGAAAATAAATTTATTTGTAGTTTGGCAATTTTGTATGCTAACAAATTTGGGTTGCAAGCCACTTTTGGGTTACTGTTAATGTTATAAATGACCATATTTGGGTCATTTGTTGAATGTTGTCGACCATATTTGGGTCATATGATGAATGTTGTTGTTGGCGAGACAAATCTCTTCGATTGTGAAGTGCGTCATCCATACCTCCATTTGAGGACTTGTTCTTTTCACTGCTGTGCTCTGCTTCCCCCATTTTAATGGCGGTGGCTCTCGTGGTGCCTCTGTCACCACTTGTGGCATGTGGCAGTATGTCGCGGTCACAGCAGTGTGTAGTAATTGTTTTACGAGAACATTTGAAGGAAAGTAACTAATTTTTAAATATCTGGCTTTGTGAACATCTGCTCCCAGGGTTTAGTGAGTACAGTTTTCATTCACTTCAAAACTTGGTCGGAGCTATGACCATTTTTCAAATTGTTATAAATATCGTGACTGCACATTTGTTATGCACATTATGTTTCTTGTTATATTATGCTGAAGCCATAGCCTTGTTATTCCAATAAATATAAACTAAGTTCAGTATTGAGTCTCTTTCATAGCCCATCTTCAATAATGGAATTTGTCGTTCATCGGCATAAATCCTTTTATTTAAGTGGGATTGATCATTTTCATAAACAATTTTGGTAATCCTGCTTATTGTGTGTTTGGCTGCCCTGTTTTTGGTTTATTAATGAGTGTGTAAATCGTACGCTACACCAATTATCTGTCTTTCTAAAGATGCGGCCATTTTCTGCAGGTGGTATCAGATGTAAATTGCAAATGTTAGCATGTGTCGTGTTCATTTATGAAAAATACCCTCCCTCCCATACCCTCATTTTATTACTTATGCATATTATTGTTCTGTTTTGCTTTGCCAGTTTTATATACATTTTAGTTACATTACTCGAGAAATGGCAGTTTGGGCACAACGTATCCTAATACAGATGTGAAGTCTTAAGAATATTAATCCTATTGTCGTGGCTTCAGCGGTGGATATTCCACAGGGTTGGCAGTATGTCGCGGTCACAGCAGTGTGTAATTATTTTACGAGAACATTTGAAGGAAAGCAACTAAATTGAGTCTTTTCTTTGGCAGCGTCAGATCAATTATTGCAATAACTGAAATTAACAGACAATTCGGGCCATGTTTGGTTCAGAGATCATCAAGCACCTACTGTACCTCCATCTTTGTTTTGGTCTTAGTTTCTGTTTCTGAGGTAGTTCATCAATATGATGAGACAACATTAATGACGTCTATCTCACACACACACATAGGTGACTAAGATTTAAAGTGTAACTGCAATTGCGAATTGTTGGTTTCTCTTTATGATCGTCATGTGCAATACTCAATGGTCTGCATGCCTTGCTCACACTCTCAGTGAAATAACTGTAAGCCCGGTTTACCACAAGTATGGTAATCACTTGATGAGCATTCCCTGATACAGGTCTTAATTTCAGAAAGGAATCTACAACTTGTCAGCTAATTTTACATTTGCCACAAGGGCACTGGTCCATCTATAGTATTCAAACAAATCTCTGATGTTTTAAGAGCTTCCATTTTAAATATGAAGGCATCAACGCAATATGCCATTATGATCTTCACATTCAGTTTCAGGCCAATTCCATTGTTTCTGCTCGGCAACTACTTTAGCATAAAATGTTTTCGCGTTCGGTTTTGGTTTATTTGTTTTGTCTGGATAAGGTTTACCAAGTCAGATAATTTATATTAAATATATTTTATAATAAACTAACAGTTTCTTGTAAGAAGATTATTTTAGTACCCTTCAGAAATGACATAACGCTTTAGAAAACGTAGAGTCAATCCGAAGTGAAATTTGATTTAAAACGTGTAAATCCCTTGATACATTAAGGATAGGGAGCCTCTTTATACTGACAAACAAATACCATGTCAAGAAAACATCTTAACATATTAATTACTTTCTAACCAACAACTATTAAACGAATTACACTTTTTATTATTTTCAACATGTTTTGGTGGCCAAGATAATATGTCATGACCCTTTGTCTATTATTTTGTGAAAATGTGCTGTGATTGCTATAATATATTTTGTTAAAACACGATACATATAGGTTCAATTGATTATTTATTACGTATTTGGCGGCCTTTTGAAAATGGCGGCCATTTTGGAAAATTTGACGTGGGGCCATAGGCAGAACTTTCCAGTATGGTATTGTCTAGCTATGTGCAAAGTTTGGTGCTTTTGTCAAATAATGCACGATTTTTCCACCAATCTGCCCAACTATTAGGGTTAAGGGTTACTTATTACTGTGTTTAAATGTACCTGTTTTGTTTTAAATACAAGTTTAGAAAGATCAATATGACGCTACTCGGCAGACAAATTACCGGAGATGGAACATAGGGATGCGCCATCATGTATGTATAGGCAAGCGTCAATCTATTTTCAAATATGTGCCATTATGTATTTCCTGTATAGACATTCATCTATATTTCTCAAATACGCGCCAACATGTGTTCCATGAATAGACATACATATAATATATATTCCCAAATATGCACCATTATGTATTTCGTGTAAAGACAGCCATAGATATATTCTTAAATATGACCTATTATGAATTTGTTATAATAGTGTGTTTGCCTATTATTTTTTCTATGTGGAATAACTCGTCTTGGCGTGTGTAGGGGACCTGAGAAATAAAAAAAGAATGTTTCCTCTGTAACTATGATGTTTATTTTTCATCTTGAAATCATGAACTCTATATCAATACACATGAATACTTTTAAGGTAACTAAAATGTTCCAAATTTAATTAGACAAACATGTACATCACAGCTGGTGATAAAGTACAGTCATATTTACCCCTTCTTTTTGAAACCAAAATTTTACTCAGATTTTTGGAGAAAGAAACCCAAAAATAAAAAAAATATGTATATGTTTACTAAACGAACGGTGACTTCTTCAACCACAGAACTAATAACAAATTTATTAATATGTCTGTGCTTCAACTGACCAGCTATGATGTCAAAATATCATAATTTAATAATCAATTAATAATATCAAACTTACTACTTATAATCTTAGTCTATATAGACCAAGTGGCAACGAATGTCTCACTATTCTTCCTTATGACCCTTTATAATTATTCACCATTTCTTAATAACCTTTATAATTATTCACCATTTCTTAATAACCTTTAGAATAATTCACCATTTCTTAATAACCTTTATAATTATTCACCATTTCTTAATAACCTTTAGAATTATTCACCATTTCTTAATAACCATTATAATTATTTTTATTTATTTCATTGTTATTAAAATACCCTAAACTTGTTATATACTGATTTAATTTCATTTGTAAACATAGTCACATCTTTTTGAGAGTTCTACTTCAACCAACACTAGCTCACAACTACATAATAAACATGGGGATTATTTCCCTAATTTTTATATAAAATAACTCGATCTAAAATGAAATACAACATGTATTTTGCAAACCGAAATAAAACATGTATTTTGAAAACCGTCTCCTTTCAAAATATCCCTACAATAATCTTTATTATATCATTTCAAAATATCTCTATAATAATAACAAATTTAACTTAATCGGTACCTAGTTTATTTCATGAAATCCGAAAAGGATATGTATTACAAGTACGGATACAAATAATTTAGATTCCAATTTTGAACATAAATTTAATCGAAAATAAATAAATATCGAAACACGAATGAACATATTTTCTTAAGGAGACATTTTTAGAGACAAAGTGACCTAGGCGTTGGTTAGTCACCAATCGAATTAACTGTTTATCAAGCTATACAAAACGCTATATTCTTCCTTTCTTTCTTCTCTCTATCTAAATTACAGTTGTTTAAGTTTCTTCAACAGTTTGTCATGCCAATACTACACATGTATTTTCTAAGACCCTTTAAATGTCATTTACTGACTTACTTAAATTAATCAGTAATAAACAATACAATCAGTTAAAATATAATACAACTATTTTTCTTTTTCAAAACAAATACTTGACCTTGACCCTCACGTTTTGCAAATGGAATTTCAACTACTACACGATTCTGCCTGATTTTGGCAATACAGAATTATGTATCTTGCTACCGAATAACTTAGTCTTCTTACTGAAATCCTTAATTTTAAACTACAATTCCAAAATAAAGTGGAAAATAATGATTTTCGTTCCACGCCTGCGAAATATACCACGTTCTTTTTCTGTAACGTCACGGGAAGTAATTCTCAGTAACTTGTCCTTAGATGGTACACGACTGTTTCTAAAATTGCACACTAGAGTTTTATAGCGACAAGCAGTGTTTTTCTAATTTACAAATTCAATTTTTAGAAATCAGAAATAATACAATTAAGTATTGCAGTTTTTGAAATAAGAATTCTTGCAACAAGATACATATAATATAGGATGATTAACAAAGTTCAGCATCAAATCTGAGAGAGTGAGATATCTCTTCAAAGTTTACTAAGTATAAATAAATGTTCTTATCTGAGAAATGAATAAAGAATGTTTCCTCTGTAACTCTGATTTTTATTTTTCAACGTGAAATCGTGATCCGGAACTGATGTTTAGTTGAAGATATATATACATTCCAGAACCCTTATCTTATTTAAAATGTAGGCGTTCTGCCAACATCTTACTTAATGGCTTTATCAGCTTAAAGACAGTAAATGTGTCATCTTCTAAAGATTATCCTACTATTTGATAT
The DNA here is from genome assembly GCA_037043455.1 of Cyrtodaria siliqua. Classification (NCBI taxonomy): domain Eukaryota; kingdom Metazoa; phylum Mollusca; class Bivalvia; order Adapedonta; family Hiatellidae; genus Cyrtodaria; species Cyrtodaria siliqua. The sequence continues at coordinate 101,600 of JAWPHD010007428.1, read as the reverse complement.
GCTATAATTGAACTCTGGAACTAAAATAAAATACTTATTTATAAAAGAAATAATTAGTCTGCCAAAAATACATATAAATGATATACAAATTAACACATCAAAAAATACTCCAATACTTGATATTAACATATTTAATGTGTAGATATTCATCAATATATCCTCAAATATGCGCCAATGTGTATTTCATGTGTAGACATATATCAATATATTCTCAAATATGCGCCAACATGAATTTCATGTATAGACATATACCAATATATTCTCAAATATGCGCCAATATGTATTTCATGTATAGACATATATCAATATATTCTCAATATGCGCCGACATGTATTTCATGTATAGACTTACATCAATATATTCTCAAAAATGCGCCAAGATGTATTTCATGCATTACTATATTTATATTCTCAAATATGCACCATTATGTATTTCATGCATTAGACATTCATCAATATATTCTCAATTAGACCTCATTGTATCAAAATATACTTAAATATGAGCTATTATGTATTTCATGCGTCACACTATTCTCAAATATACATTATGTATTTCGTGTAAAGACATGTACGAATATGTTCTCAAATATTTACCATTATGTATTTCGTGTATAGACATGCACGAATATATTCTCAAATATACACCACTATATATACACCATTATATATTTCGTGTAACGGCATGCACGAATATATTCTCAAATATGCGACGTTATATATTTCGTGTAAAGACATCCACGAATATATTCTCAAATATGCGCCATAATATATTTCGTGTATAGACATGCACGAATATATTCTCAAATATACACCATTATATATTTCGCGTATAAACATACACGAATATATTCTCAAATATACACCATTATAAATTTCGTGTAAAGACATGCACGAATATATTCTCAAATATGCGCCATTATATATTTCGTGTAAAGACATGTACGAATATATTCTCAAATATATACCATTATTTGTCATACTGCAAAGAAAATTCTCAGGATTTCATTGGTCAATGCGCCATAGACAAGAGCCCATGTCTACGTCTCGAGACGTGAATTAAGGACGAATTCCCTGTAGGTACCCCAATACTCAAATACACAAAAAGGAAATGGGCTCACATTCCCTGCCTGGAAATATATATTCCTCCTCGCCTAACGGCTCGGGTGAATATAATTTCCAGGCAGGGAATGTGAGCCCATGTCCCCTGTCAAGAATCCTAATAACTAATAATATTTCGTGTAAAGACCTGCACGAATATATTCTCAAATACACACCATTAAATATTTCGTGTATAGACATGCACGAATATATTCTCAAATATACACCATTATATACATGCACGAATATATTCTCAAATATAAACTATTATTTTTTTCGTGTAAAGACATGCACGAATATATTCTCATATATGCGCCATTATATATTTCGTGTATAGACATGCACGAATATATTCTCAAATATACACCATTATATATTTCGTGTAAAGACATGCACGTATATATTCTCAAATAAACACCATTATATATTTCGTGCATGAATATATTCTCAAATATGCAGCATAATATTTTTCGTGTATAGACATGGACGAATATATTCTGAAATACACACTGTGACCATTAATTATTTCGTGTAAAGACATGCACGAATATATTCTCAAATATACACTATTAGGTATTTCGTGTAAAGACATGCATCAGTATATTCTCAGATATACACCATTATGTATTTCGTGTAAAGACATGCAAGTATATATTTTTAAATATGCGCCATTATGTATTTCATAACTATACATGCATCACTTTGTTCTTAAATATGGACCTCTATTATGTATTTCGTGAATAGACATGTATCAATATGTGTTTAGGCAGGTACCCAACTTCTCGTATTCGTTTACCCGGAAAAATATACTCGTGATTTGTATATACTCGTTTGTACATATCGTCACCATAGAATTGACCTTGTGACAGACCTTGCCGCAGAAGAGTTTTGAAAATACCTTTAAAGGTAGATCAGGGTTATGATAATAAACATTTGCAAAGGTCTGTGTGTGTATGTAACTCAGTGAACCACTTTTAAAACTGGAGTATACAAAATGCAAAACAAACTTCCAACTATGTACTGGATTCCTAAATTACACAAACAGCCTAATAAAGCCCACTTTCTTTCTATTTCTAGTGTCTGTACCAGTACAAGCAAACGATTAACGTCTTGTATTACTGCCGTTGTAGATCACGCAGCACAATATTGTGCTAAAGATGATGACAACTCTTAGATTAATATATTTTGGACGTTATTACCTCCTTGAAAAATAATGCAAGAAGCGTCACACAAAACTTTTCAAGGACAAGCTTATTTCTCTTATTCAATTAATTTATTTTAGTGAATACAGTAATGTCAGTAATGTTTGCTCTGACAGCATTATATTGCGATAGAGTAAAATATATACTTTGGTATATCACTCCGCCGTTAAAACAATCAAAATGAACTCCAGCGGTACCATTGCGTTTCTCATAGGGTACAGCGTAGCGTTTGTTCTTACCACCACTTTCTAAAATCTCATATATAACCTTACATGTGTTGAAAATGACGTAAAATACCATGAAAACAAACAAAAAATCTCATAGCTCTAAACAGCGTACCTAAAATTAAAGAACTAACATAAATTCATAAAAAATGTCCGAAGAAAGCGAAGTTCCGTTCAATTGTTTACCATGCAGCCGCACCCCATGTCACGGTGTTGATTTCTTATCACCATTTTTATATTTTAGCTATGGTCATGTGACAAATTATGACGTGATCGCTGACTAATTTCTAAGAAATTGACAGATTCACATGGTGACCCTGGTAAAGATTCGGTAATGATCAATTTCATACAATATTTACTAAACTTCTTAAAAGGCTCATCAAAGGAGGTTTTCACCTTATTATTATGCAACGCACTGCATGTGTTTTTAGTGGTTGACCCATTCATAGTTCGCCGCTTTACTTTCTTCTTTGATAGTGTGATGGGTGAAACGACTGTGGACCTATGATGAAGTCTACCTAAATGAAAGGTCGGTAACGTTTGATGTTTGTCTTCGATATTGTCTTGTGCTTATTCCCTTGCTGCTCTGACTCCGCAAAATCATTAAGTACTAAAATTGCTTTGTGGCTGTCTGGGCTTTTGCTTTGTATATTCATACAAACATGATTATCTTTATGCTATAAGACTATTGCATATTAATACTGCTGGTCGGTATTGCCTGGCAAGGATTTCTTGATTTACGTCTCGTTTTAAATACTGGAATGACACTAGGGTAAGAGTGAGGCTTGATGCACCCAGGAACCACCTGGTTTAAACCCATCAGCGGCATTTTTTGTCACTGATCGATCCTAAGCGGTACTTCTATTATCAATATTTTATGTTTGTGGTGTCGCATACGTTGCTTCTATATTTCCTTGTAATTGAATTTGCTTTGTATGTGTGGTATGGTTGCCTTGTTCTGTGAAAGTTCCATTTCCTGTCTAATCACCTATTTACTTTGGTAACGTTATCTTCACGGTGTAGCTTGTTTAGTTATACAAAGGTTACGAATATTAAAGTTCTCATCTTGACTACAAGCTCTAGAAAATATAATAAGTTTAGAAGCATAGGCTACTGATCAGAGAACAGCCCATTCTAGGTGAGAAAAAATAACAATCTCAAAATTGAAATGATCTCTCTTGTCATAGCGTTTGCTTATTGTTTTCTCAGTTTTAATCGAGAGATGTTAATCGAGTAAAGAAGATATAGTAGGAGAAATATTAGATTTGTTGAGTTGAAGTTCTTCAGGAAAATACTTTGTTTACAACCTGTAGAGCCATATCTAACTAGTTCCATATGTGTACGCATAGTATCTAATATGAAATGGTTCGAAAACTACGTGACAAGTCCTCATGGTGTCATTGTCCAAACACCTTCAAGTAAATATTGGTGAGAATCAGAAGCCGTTTACTGAAGTTTCCATATTTGCAAACATCAAGGGCGAAAACTTTGTAAACCACTCCTCAATTGTGCTCATTGTCAAAAAAAAAAGATCTTAATAATATTAGCTATTAGCCTAACAAAAGCATGGAAAATCAAATCCTATTTAGTACAATCGTCGTGAAAACAATCACGCTCCTTAATCAGAGGACTTGAATTGAATTGCATTTTATAGTCGCACCAACAGCTAAGGTCATATGGCGACTTGCCAGCTTCCATTGGTGGAGGAAGACCCCAGGTGCCACTCTGGGCAATTTTTGTGCACGGGCGGGCACCTGGGTAGAACCACCGACGTTCCGCAAGCCAGCTGGATAGCTTCCTCACATAAAGATTCCTAGGCCCCTGAGGGATCGAACCTACAGCGGTGAGAGGCAAGTGATTTCAAGTCAGAGACGTTAACCACTCGGCCACGGATGCCCCTAATCAGAGGACGATATCATTTTTGTTTATTAGAATATTATACAGTACTTGATGATATTTCAAAGGAAAGTAGGAAACAATCAGACGATCGTATTCTTTTCGACAATTTAGGGCAATAACTTGATAATTAACTAACCTTTCTGAAAACCGTTTGATATAACGTTACACGCCAAACTGTGTGAAAATCGAACAAATTTACATAATGCATTGTGCATGAAAGCTGAAATTTGTATTCTCAATAATCAAGGGCAATAACTCAGTAAGGCATGTGTCAGTTTTGCTCATTGTCATCTTGTCAAAGTTTATACTGATATAAAGTCTCATACTGAATAATGTGAAGATCGGAATACGTTTACTAAAGTAATGTTTGTACTTAAGCTAACATATGCATATTCTTTCAATAATCAAGAGTAATAACTCTTTAAGGCAAGTGTCAATTTTGCGTAGTATTGAACTTTTTAAAGGTCTTGTAGGTAAACCGTTATTGTGCGCACAATAAATTCGAATTATCCCTGACTCAGGACAAAACAAAATCCAAAAAGGGCCATAACTCTTGTTAAAATTAGTAAATTTGGTGTATAGGTATGCATCAATAAACTAAGTATGCATCATTATGTATTTTATGGATAGACATTCATTAATGTATTCTCAGATATGATCCATTGTGTATTTTATGTATAGGCATGCACCAATATTTTAAGTATGGGTCATTATGTATTTCATGTATCACATACATTACTATATTCTCAAATATGCATCATTATGTACTTTATGTATATATGTCCATTAATATAATCTCAAATATGCGCTATTATTTATTTTATATATAGAAATAAAGAAATACATCAACATATTCCCAAATATGCGCCATTATGTATTTTATGTATAGACATACATCAGTCTATTCTCAAATATGCACCATCATGTCTGTCATATATAGAGTCATATGCATCAATATATTTTCAAATATATACTCATCTTCAAGAACGCACACGCAAGCACGCACAGACACACATATCTCAGGAACTCGCCAGGCATGTCAAAGGATACGTGTGGATAATATTGGACGATTTTAATTTGCCTAAATTCACAAGACAACCTTCCTTACATCAAACCTGATTGTAAGTTCATACATTTGTACGAAGCATTAGAAGAATTGCTAGACGAGCACAACTTGACACAAATAATAAAAAAAAAATCTATGTGAGAATGGCCTAGACTCATTCCTGACTCACGTCATTATTCTAGCAAACGAAGTAAGTATCCTCCCTGGCATCGCAGACCATGACTTTATCTACTCAGAAGTGAGCATCATGCCTCGGGTAGCCAAGCACGAACTTAGGAAAATGCCCATATACAAAACAGTGGACGGGGATTTCTTCAAACAGCCCATATATAAATTCAGTGATAAGTCTGGTAAGATATGAAGGTATGCCTACATTGGATTCATTCAAGCTAGCGGTGTGAGCGCTGTTATTCACAAAATGCGATATGTTAAAATACTGCATTCATTTGTATCTTTTTAATCACTGCACTTTTCGTCATCGAATAAGTAACACTCATCTTTCATTTCACATTCGTCTTATTATTACGTTTTCTTTTATTGATTATTTACATACTCACACTCGAACAGACACGCACATATACATACTCTTCTATGCATAGACAGATAGATATTTACACTTAAATATGCATATATGATGTTTGCACGGTGCAGTAAGGAGTATTATATTGAGCTATTGTACGATTCTGATGTATTAAACTACATGTTAAACAGGCAAAGATATCTATGGATCACTTTCAAAAAAATAAAAATGAGTGAAAATGGATAATATAATAATTTCAAAAACAGTTTCTAGACCATATATATAGAGATACAACACAAAGATAAAAAAGTGTAAATAAAAAAGTTGAGAAGTATACAAATAGTGTTTACAATGGCGATTGTTATGGTGTCCTATAAAGCCTTCTATGTTTAAATCCACTTTTCCAATATGTGTAAAGATACAATATGTGTTTAAAAAATATGTAACACTTAATCTGTTGTTGTAGATTTAACATCACTGAATTTGGTTTTCCTTGATGCAGAAGAGTTTGCAGAGAGTATGCTTTTGCTATGTGCATATAGTCTGAAAACCCTCTTGTTACAGATGAAGGCAATGAATATAAATACACCTTGGCCACCGTTCAGAATAATGAATAAATACTCAAAAGCTGTTATATCCGTGAAGGAAAACAAAAATCCAAATATCCATGTTAATCCCGTCAGAGACGAGAGTTTGACGTATATTATCGCGTAGTTTCGATTTTGTGCCATGCTGCTGTTCACCGACGGCATCCTGGTGACTTGCACGATGACTATGATGAACATGACACTATTGGCAAGGATGACAATTCCCAAAGGTAGAGCAAAGGTATAGCCCACCATATTATACCTTGAGATGTAACATGCATGTGCCCCATATCCCATCTCGGTGCCGCCAGAAAGAGTTAATTCAACAGCGATATTTATAATAACGGGTATTGCTGCAGTGACCGAGCAATATACAAAATAGTAGAGCGTTTTCTTTACAATGCCTGACCCATGTATTGTTTTATTCAGATTGTAGAATATCTTGCACATATGGTATGAGCATACGTTCATCCACAAGCCAACCATTAGCCAAAAGTAATGAATCAGAATGCCTATCAATTGACAAGCCCATGTTGATACTTCATTCATCTGTCCGATTCCAAATTGAAACAAGGCTTGTGCGCATAGAAGGCAAATCGTTAATGCCATATTGTTAACACCTGGTTGCGTTCTCAGCTCCTTAAACAGAACGTAAGTCATTAGCGTCAGAACGGAACCCACTAGCGAAAGACACGTGCACACTATTGTAAGAATCCCCTGTGGAGTTGCTTTGTTAGATCCATAGATGTTGTCGTTAATTCTATTATATTGTGCGATCTTCTCAGCTATTGGTTTGTAGGTTTCAACACAAATCAGCACAGATGTAATGTTGGTATCTGTTTGCGACGTCTCGCTATATTTGTTCCGGAAAATATTCATTTCCAGTTCTTCGATAAAAATCCCCCATGCGTAAGTGACAATATGAAATTCTGACGAATTCAGGTGAATACAGGGACATACGTACAAACGTGTTAGAACTATTGGAGGAACTGGTAGAAATCCACGAATATATGGAGCCAAATACGGGACTATAACTACGCCTTGAAGATGTGTGTTGTCTTTCAAGTCGAGTAAAACTGATTCGTTGTGGCTAACCTCTTCAATGAACGTACCAAGCTCTGTTTTATAGGTAATTGTGTTATTTCCGGACATTTTCGTGACTGTTTGTATAGTTTCGTCCATAGCAATAATTTCATCAAGTAATGACACATCCACTGGACTTAACACTGGTAGAAACATTTCAAAGTGCACTACAAAATAGTTAACAAATGTATCAGATGTATTAGAAAATGAATTCATGCCACTTTCAAAGTAAAGGTTCAACTTAAATGTAATGTGTATAAGACTTAGGTCACGGAGCAAGTTTTGAACATAGTTTTGCAAGTCAGAAGCTTCCGCCACGAGATTTGCGATGGGAATATTTGTCGTTGGCGTCATCTTCAAAAAAACTGCATTAGACACGCCGCTCAATGTCTTTATTAAGTTGACACATGTACCATTATTAAGACTCTTTGGCGGCATACAGGTTACATCTCTACAGATACCCTGGAATATATATGTAATTCTATGATAAAGAAATATAAAACATCGGACAGGGAAAGTAGCATTCAAGGAGGACAGTCAACCATAAAACTCAGAAACAAACACGCAAACAAACAAACAAGAAGGCAAAAGTAATAATTAATACAAACGACATCACAAACACAAAAGGGTTGACAATAGGGCTACCGCCTTGGAACGGTCAGGGGGATTTAAACAGGTTCTAGGGTGCACCAAACCTCACACTTACCCTACTGACATCCCATTAAAACTGGACAGTGTAAATAAAGAAATCCCCGCCATGATCTGTTTATGCTCGATTACATCTATATATGATTATACAATCTGTAACTAAACATGTATAACGACGAATCCAAATACGAACAATTTATTATATCTCACTATCACCTCATCATGATATACAGTATAATATAATACGATACGATACGATATGATATGATATGATATGATATGATATATATGATATGATATGATATGTTATTATATGATATAATATGATATGATATGATATGATTTGATATGATACAATTTAATATAAAACAATAATATAATATAAATATAATTTTCTTCGTTTGAATAATGAATTAGAAGTAAATTAATTTCCCTTGAATCGTGTAATAATTGAGCGGCTATTCATTGAGCTTTATGACAACGACCGGCTAACACGGTTAGTTTTCATGACGATATTTTGTCATGAATGAGAACTTACACGTAGTGGGGAACAACGGCACAAAGGTTCAAAACTAGTTATATGAAGTTCTGGCGGAACTAAGAAGCCAGCGAGAGGAGGTAAAAACTTTAAAGGACGAGTTACTGGGCAGTACTTTTAACGTCGTCGCAGAATTGAAAACGTTGAACTCCGACAAGTACCTTGTATGGAAATACCAAGGTAATAAAAATCATTTTGACTTTAACAATGATACTGAAGTGTCGGCAAAGCAAGCGGCCTGGTCTACTGACTATCACAACCTGACTTCTATGGTGATGTGATTTATAAACTTCGAAAGATTCTTGGTCATGATCATTTTCCTTCTATCTTTGTTAAACTTGTTAAAAAGTTTTACAGTTCGCCACTATGCTTTCCTCTTTAATTGTACTATGACCGGACAGACTGTGGACCCTATGATGACGACTACCTAAAGCCCATTGGGACGATGGCGTTTGATGTTTGTCTATGATCTTTCTTGACGTGCCCTTAATGGTTTATTCTCTTGTTGCTCTGGCTTCTGCCAAGTCATTGAGTACTTCATTGTGCCTTTCTAGGCTATTGTTTTTTGTATTATATTTACACGAGCATATTTGTGTTTTATTTATATTGCCTATTGATGCTGCCATGTTGGTTAGAGATTAGATCATGTCGGGGATTCTTTATTTACACTGTCTTGTTTTATTGGGATGACAGTAGGGTAAGTGTGAGATTTGGTGCACCCTAGAACCGGTTTAAACCCCCAGTGGCCTACTTTACCACTTACCGTTCTAAGGCGGTAGCCCTTTTGTCAACCCTTTTTGTGTTTGTGATGTCGTTTGCATTTATTATTACTTTTGCCTTCTTGGTTTGTCTGTTTGCGTGTTTGTTTCTGTGTTTTGTGGTTGACTGTCCTCCTTGAATGCTACTTTCTCTGTCCGATATTTTTATATTTCTTTGAGGGTGGTTCTATCATTTTTACAGAAAGGGTACTTTATGATAAAGTTTGATCTTACCAGTGAATATCATTTTATTGAAAAGTTCAGGTCAAATACAGAGTTTTTAGGGTTTTCATGGATTGATGAGGACGGAAATAAGATCTATTTTAAATGTTTGATATTTTTTGGGTTATCTAGCGCTTGCTATATTTTTTCAAAGTTAACGCGCCCTTTGATTGCTAAATGGAGAGCAGAAGGAATTTTAATGTTTCTAGACGATGGGTTTGGTTGTGCAAACGATTGCAATAGAGCAGGGAAAACATACTAAAAATGATTTGCGTTTGTCAGGATTTATTCCCAATTCAGGAAAGTCTACATGGGTACTGGTACACATTTTGAAGTTTTAGGCGTTATTTTTAATTCATTGGAAGGTGTTATTGTTATTCCCGATCATAGAACGAGTAAGGTCGAAACTACAATGTCTAATCTATTGCACGGGATAAAAGTGCACAGGGGAGTACCTGTACGTGAGGTAGCCAGTTTAATGGGTCAGATTAGTTCAATGTCCACTTGTTATAGGTCACGTGTCACAAATAATGACTCGATACCTTAGTTTAGATATATTGAAAGCATACAACTGGGATTCATTCATAACGCTTTCAAGTGAGAGCATTAGCCAAATTGAATTTTGGAAACATAATTTAAAGCTTATGAATGTAAAATATATATTTCAGTCGCACAAGTGTTCAAGGATTGTGTATTCTGATGCTAGTTCTACTGGCGTGGCGCAGTCGGTAGTGCGGCGGATTTGTAACCGGAGGCCCCGGGTTCAATCATCCGGGTGCCACTGAGTTTCGTCGGTGTGTTCTTGTGCAAGACACTTTCACTTAGCATCGTCTGTCGGATGGGGACGTAAACAGGGCGGTCCCGTGCATCGGTCTATCCTCCGAGCACGTTAAAGAACCATAGGACTCTATTCGATAATAAGAGTAGGGCAGGTTCCCGGATTCCTATGTATCCTTCCCCTCTCTCTGGGGCGGCTCTAAATAACCTATACTGTTTTGATGAGCCGTTAAACAACATTCAGTTCAATTCAATTCTTCTGGATATGATGGTTATACGGTAAATTCCATTAACGGCCTATCTCAAGGCATGTGGTCTATAGAAGAAAGCTGCAAGTCCTCAACTTGGAGTGAATTAATGACCGTTTCCAAGCTCTATGCAATAGAGTCACGTGGTTCTCAGATTATCAAGGGGTAACAAACACATTTAGTTTTTTAGTTTATGTTTTGAGTTATGTTTATTTCAAAATTGACGTTGTATGCATCTGTTAAATTTTATTAAATGAATAATATTGTTTTTCACTGTTAGCACTGTGTTTGTTGCTGTTTTTCTTTAGGGAATATAATATAATATAACATAACATAATATAATATAATATAATATAATATAATATAATATAATATAATATAATAATATAATACAATATAATATAATATTATATAATATAATATAATATAATATAATATAATATAATGTAATGTAATGTTATGTAATATAATGTAATGTAATGTTATGTAATGTAATGTAATGTAATGTAATGTAACGTAACGTAATGTAACGTAACGTAATGTAACGTAACGTAATGCAATGTAACGTAACGTAACGTAACGTAACGTAATGTCATGTAATGTAATGTAATGTAACGTAACGTAACGTAATGTAACGTAATGTAATGTAATGGTGTGGTGTCGTGCGGCGTGCCTTGGCGTGGCGTGGTGTGGGGAAGTGTATATAATGTAATGTTATGTAGTGTAGTGTTGTGCAATTTAATATAATGTGATGTGATGTAATGTAATTTAAAATAATCTAACACAAAACAACACAGCACAATACAATACAATGCAATAAATACAGTACAATATAATACAATACAATACAATACAAAATCGACTGTATGATACATGAATACTTAAATAAAACTGTATTTTGGAACATGAGACTCTTTTATAAAATTGAGACAATGTTATCATGTTATTTTGTAAATATTAAATAGAGAATAATTAACAGCATAAATTTGATACTGAATTTATGTCACGAGGGAAGAAAGTGGTAATTTGGTTAAAAAAACTCAATTTGGTTAAAAAAACGAGTTCGAAGAACGATTTTTTTAACCAAATTACCACTTTTTTCCTCGAGTGACATTAATTCAGTATCAAATGTATTCTGTTAATTATACTGTTTATTATAGAACTTTACGTAAAAGAAGAAATTAAAAAACATTTTAACTTTAAACCAGTGTGTTTTATAACAAATATGTTAAGAAAGTAGTTCCGGCAAAGTTATATCATCACTAGTGATGATATAAGATTTTTGTGTGATACTAAAATTACGTCATTCATAGTTCAATGTAAATGTATGACAGTTATGTAATAAATCCTATTATATTACAACACGTTTACATGTCATACACTATAGTGCAGTTTAACAAACACACTAATTTCTTCCAATTTGTTACATTATAAACACATAATGTCGACAGCATTGGAGGATTTCACATCAGAAAATACAGTTTCAACATAATTTTTTACATAACACATAAATACAATATTCTCCTATTACACATTCAAACATATTCGCCATTGCATCTTTGTTTTTAGATTTCGACTATGCGCAGCAAACACCAGTTCTGGAATTAAGTTGTCAGCCCGAAATTTCCTGCCGATTTTGGTTAGGATATATACTCGTTTTTATTATTATCTAAATAACACAAGAAATGACAGAACTTGGAAATAATAACTATAACATGTCAATTCGTTTAAAATCAAAAATGACCCCAGAAACGTAGGTCAATGCCATAGGTAAAACCCAAATGTCCAAAAAGATGCCCTACCCAAGACACAACTATGTCAAAGTAGATTTTTTGTCTTCCAAACGTAAGACTAGATCTTTCAGTGGAGGTGATGAATACCTCGCTTTGAAAACCTTTAAAGTGAAAGGCACTTGAAGTTCATTATACAATATTAGAGTAGACAATTTTAAGCCAAACGAAGGGCCATAATACGGTAATAAATCGGACAATCAACAATGTGTGAATAAGAGGGACATAAGGTCATCAGGTGTTAAGTGTATATGATGTTTAGCAAAAATCCTTTCAAACTGTTGTGAAATGCAAGTAATTAAAACGTATTACGGGATATTATACATTATCCGAGTGGAAAATTCTGAGTCAAACAAAGATCCATCATTCTGTAATAATTAGGCAATCAACAATGTGTCTGAGATGTAGATGGACATGAGGTCATTAGTTGTTATGTGTATATGACGTTTAAAAACAGTCCATTAGAAAGTCTTTGAGAAAAAAATGTGTTAAGGGACATTTTACAATATTAGAGGGACAAGTCTAAGTCAAACAACTGGCAATAATTATGTAATACATAAGACAATCAAGAATGTATGCTGTAAAGGGACACACGGTCATCAGTTGTTAGGTGTATATACAGTTTGGAACAACCTATTCATACATGATAACTGCTTGAGAAATGCAAGTAATAATACTAACTGTTATATGACGCGACGCGATGTTACGGACAGCGTGATTCCTATATAGCCCCCATTTCCGTTTGTGAAGGAGGGGGTATAACACAGTTTGAAACATCCAGAGCATATAATTCGTGAGAAAAAGATGCAAAGATAATGATTACTGAGTTATCTGCCTTTTTCTTGGAGGGTTAAGTTCTCTTTCACATTTCCTACGGCACGTTGCGATGTACTACCCAAGAAACAACTATAACCAAAGTTTGAAAGGACTAGTGCATACAATTCTTGAGAAAGTGACCGAAATTTAAAACGCGAATGGAAAAAAGTATTAAGTTATCTGCCCTTTGCTTGGAATGTAAAGGTCGCATTGACATTTCACCAGATAAAACTAAATTTTGAAAGGTCTTGTACGTCACTGTGAAGGTTACAACCACAGATGTTGTCACGTTGCGAATTACTACCCATGATACAGCTATAACCAAAGTTTAAATAGTCTAGTGCAAAAAAATGGTCTAGTGCAAAAAGTTCCTAAGAAAATGACCTATACGTAAAACTTGAATTTTGACGCCGCCTCCGCCGCCGCGCCGAATAAGCAACACCTATGTATCTTCTTTTTCGTCGAAAAAGGTGAGACAAAAACAACACACTTGTTCTTAAAGTGACAGAAAAGCAGTATGATTCTTAATTACCTTAAATGCATCGTACATTTGGTCCATATTACAAGCCACGTCATTTCTTTTGATCTTTTCTGACGACTGTTGGTCCGGTTTAAATTTGAGTAAAGCAGAAAATGATATCCTTCCAGTCGATCGTAATCCATTGCAATAACTCGGTTCTACGGTATCACGCGTATTACACATATAACAGAACACGTTGTTATATTCCGTGTTGTAAAGCGATGTATAAGCCAAACACGCGGCTGCTATGAGGGGGTCATACGACACCCAATGTCCAGTCACGTTACAGTCGTGGATGACATTTTTACAAGTGGACACGGCTTGTGGCGAGGACAGTCTAATAGTTACTGGCATTTCGTAAATAAGATTACAGTCAACTGTTTTAACAATTTCGCTTACCACCCGATTTAGACTTGTTGGAAGATAACTATATGTAGAAAGACACACCACTTTCATGTCCCAGTATATCATGCTTTGTTCTGACACGCCATGACATCTGGCGCAATAACGGTTCTGGAAATGTAGCAGGGTCGCATTTTCAGTGACGGGAATCTTTGTATCAATGTCCTCATGTAAGGAATTGTGTTCACATTTGTTAATATTATCAATTTGCATTTGATCCATTTTATTGTTCAGTGTATTTTTGTAAATTGGTGGACACTTTCTATACATCAGATAAGCTTTTCTGGCACTGGCAACCCTAGTTGGAGAATACGGTCTTAATTGGGGATATGCACATGTTGGTTTTACTATCGAGAGAGATTCTTCAACTGTGCGTAAGTACTGCAATGTTTCCGGACAACATGATCCGGTCATATTACATGTGTTAGTATCACATGAACAAGGTGGCAAATTACAGCACGTTTTTTGTTTAAGTGTGAGTGTACGCGGGTGCATGGGCAAACTCCTGGAATTATTCCATGTATTAAGAGTGTTGTTTTCACATCCGATCGATATCTCGCAAAACAGATTTTGCACATCAATGACAAAGCTGAGATCCGACTCACTGAATGAGACAGAAGGTGGTATAAACACGTATACCATTAGGCATGCGCGAAGACCATATGATATCATTTCAAACATCGGCATGTTTTTTCTGGCTTGGTAACTCTAATCTGAAGGTTATCAGATAAACTGTAATAAAATAATGTATATATATATATGTAGATATAAAAGTCGAACAGGAAATGCAGCATTCAAGGACCTCAGTCAACCAAAAGCACGCATAGAAACAAACAAATTTAAAGATGACTAAAAGGCAGAACACGACAACACACACATACAAGGGTTGACCATACGTCTACCGCTTTGGACGGTCAGTGGCACAAAGGGCCGCTGGGGATTTAAACCAGGTTCTAGGGTGCACCAAATCTCTCTCCTAACCTACTGTCATCCCAATAAAACGGGACAATTCTCCTTTTTTTAAATTAATTAAATGATTTAATTAAAATATACAGGACTGCGGAATAGTGCCACGTCTATATATACGTGTAGGAGAACTTTACAATAACGCACACACATAAACTTATTAACTACTACTCAAATCGATATGATTTTTTGGTGAGACGGAATCATAGTTTCAACTTGAACAAAAGAATATTTAACATCCTTTATATATAAATGTTCGACATGATACTAAAACACAATCCTGATACATCCTGAAGCGTGTTTTACTCTTTATGAATGAAACTGAATCCATGATCGTCCTCAATACGTCCAAATAGTTCAGTGGTTAGAGTGCCTTCAGGGAAAATTAGTAATGTGTGTGTTTGATTCCCAAGACAGGCAAACCTTTTTTCTTGAAAATTAAAGTTCTACCTGTTTACATGTACGATGTGCATACTCGATGTCTATAACTCAAATGATGTCCTGTGTAAAATTGTATATTTTAAATACTCGAATTTTCCATGTTGAACATGAAATTACAAAAAGACACTACCGCAAAGAATCCTACGATTAAGAATATGACAAACGGCGTTAACCCTAAAGATGAAGAAAATATAATTTGCAATTTTTAAATTATTTTTAGAGTTACTTTCACACCAAGATAGGACAAAAGCTTCTATTCTCACAATTATACACGTATAAAACGAAGTCGACGATTCTAAGCTGGAAGTTGTTAGCTTATATTTGTACAAGCTTTCGTAACCGATAGTGCACGCAAGCTAAACCAACCGGTAGCCCTATTGCCAACCCTTTTATGTTTGTGATGTCATATCTTGCAATTGTTGTTTGTTTCTCTGTGTGTTTGTGGTTGCCTGTAGTCCTTGAACGATATATTTCCTGTTCGATTTCTATATCTACTTGTAATGCAATTTGATATAAAAATATTATACATTGTTATAGCAGGTAACTTCGAAGGAAAGATCGGGTTTGAGCAAACTATGATATTTTAAGTGTTGCCTAATCATACTAATGGTCAAGTTTTATTAAACGTTCGGACTGTAAACGTTTCATACTATTAAAATAAAATAGGCAAATATAACTTACCCCTAGAAGTATATCGTCCTGTAATCGCAGAGATACTATATAAATGTAGCCTCTACCTCAAAATGAATGCTACAACACTATATCACTGTTTCCTGTTATAGCAAAGATAATATATAAATGTATCCCCTACCTCAGACTTAATGCTACAACACTATATCATTGTTTCCTGTAATAGCAAAGTTAATATATAAATGTATCCCCTACCTCGGACTGATTGCTACAACACTATATCACTGTTTCCTGTAATAGCAGAGATAATATATAATGTAGCCTTTACCGCAAACTGTATGCTACAATATTTACATCGCTATTGCATTCGCTACGATGAATCTTATTTGATTCGCTGCATTTAATTTTTCAATGAATACCATCACCTTCGGCTTACCTCATGATATGCCATTTAACGGTTTTCATTGGATGATGGGCGGAGCTTAACTTAATAGAATATTGCGCATGAGGGGTGTGTCTAAAATGTTGCCGATCGTAACGGCTGTTACATTTTACTCCATAAAAATCCCCATATAATAAACTATTTTTTCGAAATAAATAGTAAATCTGGCGTATATAGAGAAGAAATCAACGCCATTTTAAAGGTAAATATTTATGTAAATATAAGGAATGAAATGCGCTCTTTTGGTTTTCATTGTTTTCAAAACATTTGGATGGTTTAAAGTACGCTTGGAGTCCTTCCACACTTTAAACCACCTAAATATTTCATTCCTTAAGAAATATATTACTATTTCATCAAATTCTCAATAAATGTAATTACCAACCAAGTATGACGGAGGGCTTATTCAATAGAATGTGGACGCAATCCCGTTTTCCACAAGGCTACCACATGGGCATATACCGTTAGTTAAAATGATAAAATAACCTTACTATATAGTTAAAATAAAATTACAATGTGACTTTGAAAAGTCCATTGTTGGTCAGTACAAAATATAAGACAGACACGTGTGTGGTACTATTAAATGCGAAAACATCGCTAAATGCAATAAGCAACGCTAAACTTGAACCATGTTAAAATGAGGAAAATAAGAAATAATTCTCCTCTTGACGTTAACGTAAACACTGTTTAAACTGCACTGACATGTGTCTATAATAAATAAAGACATTTTTTTAAAAGGTAAAATGAGTGAATGAAATAAAAAATACACTCACTTAGAATTCAATTTTAGGTTTTGTAAAGATGAAATCTAGTGCCTCTTATGCATGAAGGACTTGTTCAAATAGTAAATAGTTGTCCCAAAACATAGGTTAAATATATAACACAGTATAAGCTAAGCTGATATTATCATATGGAACACGACCGCATCTCCAATGCGAATTAAACTCTTCCCAGTTAACATCTTGAAATTGCAAATGCATATGTCTGAGTGAAATAAATTACAATGTCAAATGCAAACACAACATGTTTTTGAGGTTGAACCATTTTACTACATAGTGACTTCAGCAGTCGCATTTCCATTGAGGAATACTAGTCTCTTATCTTATTTCCCGTAACATGATGGGTCTGCGAGTCCGAATTGACGAATTCCTATAAATGTCATCAGCAAATACGTTTCTGCGATAATCGAGCTGTAAAGCCGGATTTAAGATCGGTATCTATGATTATCGATCCGTAACTATCACTTCCAAATCTGTATCTATGATAATCCAGGGATAATACATGTTTATCTTTCGATAATCTCTATTTACATAGTAATGTTCTATTTTTAGTGGATGTGACACTACTTAAATGTATAAACTCAAGTAACTAATAAAAATAATCATCGGCGAGTATGAGATTAGAACTCACGCGGGGAGACCCCAATGGATTAGCAGTCCATCGCCTTAACCACTCGGCCACCTGTCTCTTATTGCTGCACATCAAAAGCAATTATTATTATTTTCAATATACAGCTATTGATTTTTCAGTTTGATGACTCGTATGCCAAAGTTAGCATTCACAGAACAAAAGTATCCAAAAGCAAAAATATGCACTCAAAACCAAAGTTTGAGGAATCACAAAACATAGAAGGGCTGACAACAGGGGTACCTCCTTGGAAAGGATCAGTTCAATATGTTATTTAAAATATTAACATCAATTGCCTATGTATAAAGAAAAGGAGCAGTGCAATATGTTATTTAAAATATTAACATCAACTGTTTATGTATACAGGAAAGGAGCAGTGCAATATGTTATTTAACATATTAACATCAACTGTCTATGTATAAAGGAAAAGATCAATGCAATATGTAATTTGCAATATAAACATCAATTGTCTATGTATACAGGAAAGGAGCAGTGCAATATGTTTTTTGAAATATAAATATCAACTGTCTATGTCTAAAGGAAATGAGCAGTGCAATATGTTATTTAAAATATTAACATCAATACATCAATTGTCTATGCATAAAGGAATGGAACAGTGCAGTATGTTATTAAAATATTAACATCAAGTATAATTGCAATATGTTATTTAAAATATTAACATCAATTGTCTATGTATAATGGAAAGGAGCAGTGCAATATGTTATTAAAATATTAACATCAAATGTATATGTATAAAGAAAAGGAGCAGTGCAATATGTCATTTAAAATATTAACGTCAATTGTCCATGTATACAGGAAAGAAGCAGTGCAATATGTTATTTAAAATATTAACATCAAATGTATATGTATAAAGGAAAGGAGCCTTGCAATATGTTATTTAACATATTACGTCAAATGTCTATATAGAAAGGAAAGGATCAGTACAATATGGTGTTTGATATTAACATCAGATGTCTATGTATAAAGGAAAGGAACAGTGCAATATCTTTTTTAAAATATCAACAACAATTGTCTATGTATAAACAACAAATAAATCGAGGAAAGAAACTAAAGAAAAATAGAGTAGTCATACTCATACATAGAAAAATGTATGTAACAGCTGGTAGTAGGACAATTGTCAATATGCTGAAAAAGGGTACGACGTATTTCGCATTCGCATCATCTCGTACACTGCTTCGCAGCATTACTCGAATGTTAATCGAAGGTTTCCATATTGGTCACGTCATCGCGCGATTCCCGCCAAAACAAATTTGCATTCCAAATCAAAATTATCATCCAAATTGTGCAATGTCATTCAGCTGATTGCCCCCATCAATAGTTTAAATTACGTGGACACGGCTTATTTCGTTTAAGTAAATACAGATTAGCCGTGAGCGGAGCTTATTGTTTTATCGATACAGGCAATTGAGGAGGATGTTGTTTCCACACGTATCACTCGGTGCAATACTTTCAAGGCTGGGGTAGACGAAAAGCAAAACAAACTGCCTACTATGTACTGGATTCCTAAATTACATAAAAATCCATATAAGGCCCGCTTTATTTCTAATTCTAGTGCCTGCACTACAACAAACATCTCCAAACTTTTAACTTCTTGTCTTACTACCGTTAAAGATCCCGTTAAACGATATTGTGATAAAACTTATGAAACATCTGGGATTAATTTGTTTTGGTCTATAAAAACTTCAGGAGACGTTCTTGATAAAACTTTCAATAAACGTCATGTTTCTTCTATAAGCACTTATGATTTCTCTACGCTATATACAACTTTACCACATCATTTTATCAAAGACAAGCTAATTTCTCTTATTCATAAAACATTCGCTAGAGAAAATACTACATTTTTGGTCTGTAATAATATTAAAGCGTTTTTTACTAACGGCAGTTTAGACAATTATACTATGTGGACTTGCTATTAAGTTTGTGAAGCACTCATCTTCCTATTAGATAATATTTTCGTCAGGTATGGAACCACCGTTAATAGACAAATTGTTGGTTTCCCTTGGGGTACGAACTGTGCACCACTTGTCGCAGATTTGTTTTTATTTTGCTATGAACGAGATTTCATGTTGAGTCTTTCACCAGATACCCATGCAGATGTTATTGAAGCCTTTAATGACACCTCTCGGTATCTTCGGACATATTGAACATTGACAACCCTTTCTTTCCAAGTATGGTTAATAATATTTATCCTAAAGAACTTTAGTTTAACAAAGCTAATATATCTGATAATAACGTTTCTTTTCTTGATTTACATCTCTCGATTGAAAATGGTGAAATAATTAGCAAAATCTATGACAAGAGAGATGATTTTAATTTTGACATTGTTAATTATCCCCACTTGGATGGGGATGTTGCCCGAGCAACTTCTTATGGGGTGTATGTGTCTCAACTTATTCGTTTTTCAAGAGCTTGTACTCGAGTTGAGGATTTTAATATTCGTAATCGTTGTATAACTAAATAGCTACTCAATCAGGGTTACCGTTACCATAAACTTCGTAAAACCTTTGCAAATTTTTATTATCGTAACCCTGATATCTTTCCAAATATAAAAGAAATATAAGGACTCTTCTGCGACAAGGACTATCCCAACCTGACTTCTATGGTGATGTGATTTATAAAGATTCTTGGTCATGATCATTTTCATACTATCTTTGTTAAACTTATTAAAAGGTTTATCAAAAGAGGTTATGACCCTATCATTTTTCAACGTACTGCATGCTTGGTGGTGGACCCTATGATGAAGCCTACCTAAAGCCCAATGGGACGGTGGCGTTTGATGTTTGTCTATGATCTTTCTTGTCGTGCCCTTCATGGTTTATTCTCTTGTTGCTCTGGCTTCTGCCAAGTCATTGAGTACCTTCATTGTGGCTTTCTAGGCTATTGTTTTTTGTATTATATTTACACGAGCATATTTGTATTTTACTTATATTGCCTATTGATGCTGCCTTGTTGGTTAGAGATTAGATCATGGCGGGGATTTCTTTATTTACAATGTCCTGTTTTAATTGGATGACAGTAGGGTAAGTGTGAGGTTTGGTGCACCATAGAACCGGTGTAAACCCCCAGTTACCGTTCCAAGGCGGTAGCCCTATTGTCAACTCTTTTGTGTTTGTGATGTCGTTTGCATTTTTTTATTACTTTTGCCTTCTCGTTTGTCTGTTTGCGTGTTTGTTTTTGTGTTTTGTGGTTGACTGTCGTCCTTGAATGCTGCTTTCCCTGTCCGATATTTTTGTCTTTCTTAAAAACAAATGCACTAAATATTGACGGATTGCCAGCTGTTAAATATACACTTCATATATTGTTCTATGGCTAGAAACTATATTTTTTTTGTAATTTAGTTTTCTAGATATAAGAGAAGGGAGTATTTGACATTAGCCCAACACCGCCACCCCCAGCCCCAACCTCGCCTCATATAGTATGAAAGGGTGTCAATGTATGTCTTTGCTCATACCGCTCCATAATAAATGTCCACGAGGGAATAATGACCACAGCCAACTGCAAAGGTTTACTTGATGAAATGTTCATTTTGGTTGTTAAAAAGCCGAACGTTGTCATAAACGGTCCAAGTATTTGTTTGTAAGAAACGCTCAATGTGTTCATAAACGCTGAAAGCAACTTGTTTGAATCTCAATTCTCAAAACGCGTCTACGCCTGTGAGTGTGGACACGTAATTATAGTTTGTAGACTGTCCGTCTGTCTTTCTCTACCCATGTGATAGGCTATAGGTTGCGGTGTCCTAAATATACATTAAAACAGGCCACGCCCCTTTCCCGACCCTGCAGCAGGAGTGAAGGGTCATGAAAATTTGAAAATGCTGTGACAATATTGCAAATTGAAGTTTTAGATGTGTAACATGTTAGCTAAGATGGGTGCAATTATTGGGAATGAAAGTTTGGCATAAAACTCTTTTTTTTCATGTTTTGGTAACATTAATTGCAAATGAAATTTCGGCCATTTTTTACTGCGGATCTGACATGAATGTAAACAGAGAATTGACAAGTGACTTTGCTTAGGGGAAAGGTGGCTATTTTATGGATTTGAATGATTTATCTTGAACATTTCTTGGAAATAAGAGCCAGAAATTGAACATTGTATGTTTAAGTGTGTCAGTAGCCAGCTGTCACCTCATACAGCCGTCTATGGGAAGTTAATAAGTGGTCCGCAACCTAAAATAGGCAACATGGCATCATCATGTGAGTGCATTATCACGTGTTTTCCAAGAAATCAAAAATAACTTGCATGTGAATTGCATTTCTATGTGAACAATGGTCCAGGAGGAGAAAGTTAAATCTGTTTTAAATGATGCCTGTGAATTGCATTTCTATGTGGTCTGCATGTAACATTTTATAAAAAAAAGTTGACCTTGGTGGTGATAGGAAGGGCTGTTTGCTCTGGACTCTGTGGCTTGAACATGAAAAATATGGTTGTATGCAAGTTTTGTGGCCCAATGGTGAACGAACCCGTGAGAGGGCACATAGGCTTGCATATATGATTGGAAACAGGGTTTCAAGATCAGATATGCCCCTTGATGAAGGATCTGGATTGA
This sequence comes from Cyrtodaria siliqua, assembly GCA_037043455.1. NCBI lineage: Eukaryota > Metazoa > Mollusca > Bivalvia > Adapedonta > Hiatellidae > Cyrtodaria > Cyrtodaria siliqua. Next base: position 78,753 of record JAWPHD010007428.1, on the reverse strand, counting down.
AATCTGAGGTTTCACACCTGTGCCACAATTGCCTTTGTGTGAATTTGGTCAACCTGGTTTTAGAAGCACGCGAGACAAATGCAGAACGAAATCACTGCAGGAACCAAAGCCAGTGCACACGGTCTCACTTCCCGCATTGCATTTTTTGAGTTGAAAGTGTGATGTGTTTTCATTTAGAATCTAATTTTATAACAATCAATAATCGCAGCTTTCACACATGTGGGTCACATAACACCCCCAAACAGTTCAAGTCTGATTTGTTGATTTTGAATAAACTGATTTTTTGTCGTTTCTGTGATAAAATATAAATAATTGCAGCACAACAATAATCGGTAATTTAAATAATATTTTATTTTCATGTGTAATTTGTATAAATCAAAGTATTGTAAATGTATATAGACCCTAAATGTTCATTATGACAAACATGATTTATGACGTGATGTCACCTGACATCACGCCACCTAGCATGACATCGGACAAGAAAGTGGCTGTATAGACACGCACTGCAATGCAGATATTTTAATGCACATTTCGGTTCAGGAATTTTAACATATTAGCATATGTGTTATTTGTTTTATTTTTTCAAAAATAAAACAATTAAGATTGGTTGGAATTGGAAGTGGAAGCATTTTCTTCCTTTACGGGCAAAAAGTATATTTTTTCTGTATTTAATTTCCTCTTGGTGCGTTCGATAAAGTGTATACACTTGCTTTCTTTTTTGACACCTTGCTTCCTTGTATAACATTGATTTTTGTAAATGTTATCGTGGTTATTTTCAATTTGGTGGCTATTCAGGGCTCGAGCAACGCGAGTGCCTGGTTTTATAATACAACCAACAGCATGGCAGAGTCTGTACACATACTCTCCCGGACCATTGTTCACACAGTGAACAGAACTGTGGGATCTACCAAACACACTTCTTGAAAATGTGACATTTTTAGGTAAGGATCTCCTTAAGCTTCTATTTGTTGCTTCACATTTTTGAGTGTTCGTGTTTTTCTGTGTTTTTTCTAACATTACTGGACAATTTTGAAATCAGGAGTTAAAAATGAACTCTTTTCAAGCCAAGATACATTACTCTTTTGCATGCACACAAAAGAAGATTTCATACACAGATCATGATTTGCTTGATAACATTGTATCACAGAATCCCAGGCATCATTTAAAACAGATTTAACTTTCGCAATGTCGCCCTGGTATTTTTTCATGACCTGGCATAATTCAGCTTGACATCTGTGCGCAATATCATTTGCAAAGTTACTGTGCAATGTCTGTCTTTCTTGTTTAGTTCTTCCAGGCATAATTGTGTTTATGTCCGTCATATTTTGAATAAATCGCCTGTGATTTTGTGATACATGTCTGGTATCTAACAATGGAATGGGAGCGGTATCAAGAATGCCACTTGAAAACAAATGTTGGGCTGCTCTATGAACAGACGAGTCGGGAATTTTATTCATGACTATGTTTGCATTTTTCTGCATTCCAGATTTTGACGGAGGTGGAACATTAATGCTACAGCATATCTTCGAAAAAACTGGTCGCAGCTATCGGTGTCTGGCTAAGTCCAACATGAAGTCCAAGATTTATTGTGGCTGCACGGCGCCCAGCTGGACCAGAGGCTGGTACTTCATCGTATAGGCTGAACATCTTGGAAACGTATGTACATTTGTTGCATGCTGTCTGCCCAGTCCGCGTTTTTGCTCCTTTTTCATATTCCAGCTCAGGAAACCATTGCAGGTTGGAGAGAGCTGCCTGTATTCTGCGAAGACTGCGTTCCACATTTCTGCATTTTTTTCAATACTAATCAGGCGATACTTCTTGATTTCCATCCTGAAGTTAAAAAAAGGAGTATAAACAGACAGTGTGATTTTTTTTTTATTCTCCAAAGGATATTTCATGAGAATGGATATCAAAGAGATATAAAATGGTAAATGAATTAGATATCAATCAGAGATATGAGTGAGTGAGTGAGTGAGTGAGTGAGTGAGTGAGTGAGTGAGTGAGTGAGTGAGTGAGTGTGAGTGAGTGAGTGAGTGAGTGAGTGAGTGAGTGAGTGAGTGAGTGAGTGAGTGAGTGAGTGAGTGAGTGAGTGAGTGAGTGAGTGAGTGAGTGAGTGAGAGTGAGTGAGTGAGTGAGTGAGTGAGTGAGTGAGTGAGTGAGTGAGTGAGTGAGTGAGTGAGTGAGTGAGTGAGTGAGTGAGAGTGAGTGAGTGAGTGAGTGAGTGAGTGAGTGAGTGAGTGAGTGAGTGAGTGAGTGAGTGAGTGAGTGAGTGAGTGAGTGAGTGAGTGAGTGAGTGAGTGAGTGAGTGAGTGAGTGAGTGAGTGAGTGAGTGAGTGAGTGAGTGAGTGAGTGAGTGAGTGAGTGAGTGAGTGAGTGAGTGAGTGAGTGAGTGAGTGAGTGAGTGAGTGAGTGAGTGAGTGAGTGAGTGAGTGAGTGTGTGTGTGAGAGAGTGAGAGTGAGAGTGAGAGTGAGAGTGAGTGAGTGAGTGAGTGAGTGAGTGAGTGAGTGAGTGAGTGAGTGAGTGAGTGAGTGAGTGAGTGAGTGAGTGAGTGAGTGAGTGAGTGAGTGAGTGAGTGAGTGAGTGAGTGAGTGAGTGAGTGAGTGAGTGAGTGAGTGAGTGATATCAAATGGTATATCTACATTTTCACTTCAGATATCAATTTATGAAAGTGAAAATGTATATGAGATATATGTCAGATTCAGATGTATTTAATATACATAGAAAAGACATGGAAATTAAAGGAAAGTGAAATCAAATAGATAAGATATCAAATTGGATATCAGTGAGTAAAATGTTTGTACCTGAAATCAGACGATATTAGTTAAATCTTCAACTTCATGGACCGCACCATTGTGAATGGTAAACATTGTTTTCCTTAACCGGTATAATGCGACGATTTGTTTTATTTTGTCTGTTTTCGGTGCATTTACATATGCTTCAACTTCCTGTTGAACTATAATATAAACACGAAAATGGAAATACGTTTTGAAAAATAATCTTTAAATCCGTTTCTTAGAGCTATAAATTGAAACGTTCTATGTAATCAACACCATATTCATCCTTGCAAATTATTGTCTATAATTGTCATATTTACAAATTTACGGGTAGGTCGTCCGCTACGAAAAGGAGCCATAAAATCTATATTTGAAGCATTACGAAAATTATTTTTATATATTTAGAAACAGACTAATGAAATATGTTTGCAGTAAAACAATTAGTTAAATCACACTTCAAATTATTTTTTTGTCAATACTTTTGTGTTTTGACTCCGTTTTGACCATACGAAAAGGACTTTACGAAAAGGACTTTCCGTCTACGAAAAGGAGTCGTAAAATCAATATCTAAAGCTGTATACACATTAATTCTATATATTTAGAAATTGATTATTAGAATATGTTTGCATTAAAGAAATTAGTTAAATCAAACTTTAAATGAATTTGTTGTCAATACTTTTGTGTTTTGACTCCATTTTCGCCATACGAAAAGGACTTTCCGTCTACGAAAAGGAGTCATAAAGTCAATATATAAAGCTTAATACGTGTTGTTTTTATATATTATCAAATAGATTAATAGAATATGTTTGCATTGAACAAAAAAGTTAAATGAATTTGTTGCCAATATTTTAGTATATTATGACTCTCTTTTTAACGTACGAAAAGGACTTCCCTTGTGCGACTATGTCGTCATGTTAAAGCTGTTCGACTTTTATACCTACTTATTATGTAAATTACCTAACTTCGAGACGCAGTTAAATGTCATTCATAAAATCATTAATGTATATAGAAACATATACACACAAACACAAAACAAACATGAAATAAAACATAATATATTTTGTTCCGTGAAGAATACATCTGTGTTTTTATTCTGTCGTATTGCCTCACGAAAAGGAGTTTCCGCAACTGGGCTGTACTGTATTGGTATATAGTCAGTCTTAAGAACTCAGTAAATACATGTATTAGTAATGAATGACATAAAAGGGGAAATTTATATACAAACAAATGTGTGTACTATCATTCCATGGGACACATCTCTATTATACGAAACTTTCATATGTACTTTTATATCTACTTTTTCAGCCTTGGGTCAGAGTTTGTAGTCAATAGATTGATGCTACATCGATTGTCGTATATTTTATATATGACTTTATATTTACTTTTATACCTACTTGTTCAGTCTGTCTATATTATTTTAATTATTCACTCTGTTCATTTCAGGGAATGAAAAGAAAACAACAACAACATTGACTCATTATAGTTGTAATATTTCCGAATGTAAATTTATCTATTACATGGCATTAACATATCATTATTTTAAACAAACATAATACAAGACAGACACAATTAAGAACTTATCATAACAATGTATGTATTACTTGAGTGAGAGTAGCATATACAATATTTTTTTAACAAATTTAATGAAAGAAAAATAAAGAACTTTTCTGCAAATGAAATGAAAATAACATAGTATTGAACATTATGTGAAGTACCATAGAATGGAGATTATTTGAAACAAAGGTGAATTACAGTTGACATAAATAATTGTTTTGCAAACTAAAATAACAAGCGTTATATACACAACGTATCGTTGTTGTTTTTTCAATAAATGTTACGCAGATATTCATACAAACTAATACTTTTTGTCGGAGCGTTGAACACCAGAGCCAGTCGACGACTTGAGGTCGACTGTTCTATACCGACGGATCATAATTACTCTATTAATTTTCTTGTGCGTTCGGCGTGTGAGAAATTTCCGCGCGTTACCTTTTCACCTGGTGTGTTTGTTTTTCCAGCCGACTGTTTCTGTTACCGGATTAATGTATTATTAACTCATGACTGATTATCTTCATACATGACGAAGCAAATATTAAAATCATAAAACACATTCATGTAGTGACTATATGTATTATACCTAATATTCTATTAAATTATTATTAACATTTGTCATCTGACATTAAATATCTAGTTTCGCCCTCTATTGATCGAAACAACTGATACCATGTGGCATTTAGTGAATAACAATCAACGCGTGTTATTAATCCTATTACCACTCCGCATCCCAATAAACAATTAACACGTGCCTTTATGAAAACCATTCAACGCACGGCATCTGTGCGAATCAAGACGCTTGCCTTTTATAATTGAATCAGCATATGAGAAGTTTCAGTAATACTACAGTTTTCATTTTATAAGGCCTTGGAATAATTGAGAATATTTAATACTTATAGGCATTCAGATAAGACTGAACTTTTAGAACAAATATATCATTGAGAGAATTTAAACAAACAAAAGAGACACACACAGCAATATGGATTTATTTTGTGATAATTTGTACAATAATTAATCTGTTATTGATAAATATGGTTGTTTGTTATTTTAATCACTGTTGAGTTAAAAAAAAAACGTTCATTATTTCTATGTGTATCTTTTAAGAAACGGAACACGCAGATACTATCTATCTTCCAATAAGTCAAACCCCTGCTAGGGACCTAGACTTGACGAGCGTCAACTGACAAGACGTTATTTGAAATAAAGCTAAAGATAAAATTAGAAATATTATACAGTGTTAAAAACAGGTTAAAAGAAGATAGGGCATGCTTTCTAGGGAGACATGTGATTGACATGGCTAATAGCCAGGCCAAATGCACTGGGGGCAGGGTTACTACGCTTTGAGGTAGGGTATTCCAATGTGCTATGGTTTTGGGGAAGAATGAGTATTTATAATAGTCAGTACTTGTTTAGATTTGTTTAAGTGCTAATGACTGGGATGTACGGCTAGGTCTGGGATTTAATTTAAGATTATCTTCCAATGGGATGGCAACATGGTAAAGAAGATGTTATTTAGCATTACCTGTCTTTGGTCGATACGTCTTTGGTCAACAGGTCTCCAGTTTAGGGAGTTCAACATATTTGTGACACTGGATGTTCTGGCGTAGTCATGTTTGACCCAGCGAGCAGCTCGTCTTTGTACACCTTCAAGTTGGTCAATGCATGTAGATTTGTGCGGTGACCAGACTGTGGAGCAATACTCGATCTGGAGCCTGACAAGTGTCTTGTATGCGGTTGCCTTCAGGCTCTCTGAATGTACCTTAATGTTACGTCTCAGAAAGCCTAAAGTCCTATTTGCTTTGTTGATGACTGAGTCAGTGTGTTTATTCCATGTCAGATCATTTGAGATGTTTACCCCTAGATATTTTGCTTATGAGACTGTTTCTAATGTAGTGTTGTGTAGGCAGTATTGTGTGTTTATAACTGTTTTGCGTTTGGTGATTTGAACTACTTGGCATTTCGAAGGATTAAATTGTAAACCCCATTTAGATTCCCAGCATTCTAGTTGTTCTAAGTCCTGCTGAAGGAGACTGGAATGAGTTGAAACCGTTAGAGATAGATAGATTGCAGTGTCATCTGCAAATAAACAGACTTTACACGATTTAACATGATCTGGTAAGTCATTAATATAGATAAGGAAAAGAAGAGGACCTAGGACACAGCCCTGAGGTACGCCAGACGAGACATGGATGGTATTTGACTGGGCGCCATTTATGACGACTGATTGTGATCTGTTATCTAGATCACAAGTGAGAGTATTTTCTCTGATACCATAATAGTGAAGTTTATACAGGAGTTTTTCGTGGTTTACCATGTCGAAAGCTTTAGAGAAGTCAAGTAGGATAAGGTCAACCTGGCTCTTCGTGTTTACTGCTTTTAGGATGTCATCAACGAACATGAGGAGTTGAGACTGGCATGATCTTTTCTCCCTGAAGCCATGTTGTAGCTCGTAGAAAAGGTCTGACTTAGCAAAGTGCTTTGTAATGCTTGAAGCGACAATATGTTCATAAGATGCAGGTAAGGGAAGTTGGGCGATAGTTGGCTGGGTCAGCTTTAGAGCCCTTTTTGAAGACAGGTGCTACATTTGCCATTTTCCAAGGTGTAGGAGTATGTCCAGATATTAGCGATTTGTTGAAAAGAATTTTTAGAATAGGAGAAATTTCTTTGCGGATGTTCTTATGGATTATTGGTCTTATCTGGTCTGGGCCTGACGCCTTATGTGTGTTTAGGTTAGCCAGGAGTTTTTCAATACCATTTGTCGAGATTTCAATGTTAGGCATGGCACTGTGTTTGCTGTAGCTATTCCCAGATTCCTAAGTATCTACTAGATCTCTATATTCATTTCAGATAATGATTTGAGTATCCTGTATTCATATTCCTAAGTTTCTACTAGATCCCTATATTTCATTTCAGATAATGATTTGAGAGAAACTGGTGATTTTGGGGTAAAGACTGATTGAAATTGCTCATTTAGTATGTTGGCTTTATCTTGATCTTCTGTGTATCATTGGTTATGTTTTTTGAGCGTGTCAATTCCAGTGGTGTCTTGCTTTGAGTGTTTGAGGAGAGTATATAGGTTTTTAGTATTTGGTCTATTTATGGACTGTGTAGTATTAGATGTTTTGTCATTTACATACCTCACAGCAATTACAATCCGTTTTACCACAGACCTAATAAAAATATGTCTGTGGTTTTACATTTTTCCGAACACACAGAACGCAAATCACTACGTTTCCCCATTTTGAAAATGATAGATTTGAAATAATATTTGAAGCCATCCATTATATATAAACTAAAACAAAATCATCATGGCAATTACATTAGCTCAAAAATTAAAGAATTGTAATGCACATTTATAACAAGAATTATCAAAAGATGTTTGGCGGAAATAACAACTACCGATGATAATTATTTGTTGTTCCAACGACGCTAATCCTATAATTAAATCAAGTAGCTGAAATACCGACGTGATCATAAAGATGTGATAATCCTATCAACGTCAATGAAAGGAAAAAGCGATAAAAGTGTCAACTGTTTGTACAAGACAAACAATTAAATTAACGTTTGATTTTGTTTATTTTTTTCAATATTCTATTAATCTGTTTCTTATTATATAAACAGAATTTGAATTTGTATAACACTTTAAGATATTGATTTTATGACTTATTTTCGAATCCGCGAAAAGTCCTTTTCGTATGATAAAAGGAATGTCAAAACACAAAAGTTTGACAACAAATTCATTTAAAGTTCGATTTAACTATTGTTTTCAATTCAAACATATACCATTAATCTATTTGTTAATATATAAACACAATTTGTATTAAAGTTTAGATATTGCTTTTATGACTTCTTTTCTTAGACGGAAAGTCCTTTTCGTAAGGCCAAAATGGAGTCAAAACGCAAAGGTATTGACAACAAATTCATTTAAAGTTCGATTTAACTAATTTTTTCAATGCAAACATATTCTATTAATCTATTTGTTATAAAAACAAGTTGTATTAAGCTTTAGATATTGATTTTATGACTCCTTTTCGTAGACGGAAAATCCTTTTCGTATGGTCAAAATGGAGTCAAAACACAAAAGTATTGATAAAAAATTATTTCGAAGTTTGGTTTAACTTTTTTTTTTCCTGCAAACATATTTCATTAGTCTGTTTCTAAATATATAAAAAAGAATTTGCGTAATGCTTCAAATATAGATGTATGGCTCCTTTTCGTAGCGGAATCTCCTTTTCGCGAAAAGGACTCCTTTTCGCACTTTAGGCCTACGCAAATTTATCCCACCCTCCTGCGTGGGCATGAATCTGAAAAGTTGCGTCAGTCTGATATGGGAAGGATTATATTAACGCTATATGACAAAATATCATTTATGTTATACTTTAGAAATTAATTTTATTGAGACAATATTGTAGTTATTGAAGTTTAGCTATGTATATTATAGAATTTATAAACATGTATGTTTGCAGAACAGTATACAGTTGATTTGTAGAAGTTACATGCATATATTCTCTATTTCTTTCAGGTAAAATGACTGAAGATGGCTCAGTTGAAAAGTCGAGGACAAATGTGTTGTGTATATGGGTGTGACAATTGCAGATATGACAAAGAAAACATTCTGTCTGGAATTCATTTTTTCAATATACCAAAAAGTGTCCCAGATGATAAGAAACAAAAAGATTGTTGGTGTTCTTTGATTAAAAGACAAGATGATCATGATGGTTTTAACATTACTCCAAGAACTGTTATTTGTCATGAACATTTCAAGGAGTCTGACATTAACGTTGCCTTAAACAGTAAACGATGGACCTTAAAACCAGGTGTCGAGCCAACCATTTTCAACTGTATAAAACTCGGTGAACGCAAACCTCCAAAGGACCGTCTTCCACTATCAACATTAAAAACCCTGACAGGAGTTCACACAAATACAGTGCCATGTGAAGCTGAAACAGATGTAAGTAAAAAATAAAAGATAGAGATTATTTAGCTGCGTACGTCGATTATAGGTAAATCCTTCACAAGATGGTAGGCGTATGGTTATTTTTACGAACGAGCGGATGCGAGTGAGTGAACAAACTTAACACGCCTACCATCGAGTGAAGGATGTCAATAAAACCCAGCAGTTAAATAATCTATTTATTACATTTTAAATCACTTTGTGCATGATTTTACCCGAAATGTTTTGTTTTGTTGAACATTATCGGCGGATGAAGTCGACGTAAGCAATACATTAATGACGTCATGACTCAGCATAACGGTTAGTTATTAATATTAAGCGATTATGAATATTCTTTCATTGAGAAATCCCAATCTTTCACAGATGGAAATGTAATAAATAGTTGTAATCATGGGCGGATTTAGGTGGGGGGAGGGTGGGGGGGGGGCGGAAGAGGAGTACGCCCCACCTAAAATCGACCAAGGTAAGTTTTTTACATGTATGTCCATGTTACTGTAGATAAAATATCAAACAATTTCGATGCAAGCCCTCAGTCGGTAGCGCGGCGGAATTGTAACCGGAGGCCCCGGGTTCAATCCTCCGTTGTGCCACTGAGTTCCGTCGGTGTGTTCTTGGGCAAGACACTTTCCCTTAGCTCCGACGTAAACCGGGCGGTCCCGTGTGTCGGTCTATCCTCCGAGCACGTTAAAGAACCATAGGAATCTATTCGATAATAAGAGTAGGGCAGGTTCCCGGATTCCTATGTATCCTTCCCCCCTCTCTGGGGCGGCTCTAAATAACCTATACTGTGTTGATGAGTCGTTAAACAACATTCAATTCAATTCAGTATAAAAATAATTATCGCTCGCTTCGCTCGCTCGACGCATAATGACTAATGAGTGGTTTAGTTAACACATTGTTAAATCCTTTTATTTGAAAACGGACTTTTTATATTCATACATGTATGTCCATGTTACTGTAGATAAAATACCAAACAATTTCGATGCACGCCCTCAGTAAAAAAAAAATTTGCTCGCTTCGCTCCCTCGACGCATGATAACTAATGAGTGGTTGAATTAACACATTGTTAAATCCTTTTATTTGAAAACGGACTTTTTTTATTCATACATGTATGTCCATGTTACTGTAGATAAAATATCAAACAATTTCGATGCACGCCGTCAGTATAAAAAATGTTTTCGCTCGCTCGACGCATAATGGCTAATGAGTGGTTTAATTAACACATTGTTAACTACTTTTATTTGAAAACGCACTTTTTTACCCTATCAATGCACTACCGCAATCGTTTTATGAGGCTATAAACTTGAAAATTGACCAAAATCTTACGTCCCCCCCCCCCCACCCCCAACGAAACTAAAATCCTCCCCCTCCCCCCTTCGAAACTGAAATCCTGGATCCGCCACTGGTAATGCTTTATATTCATTCTTTTCTCCTGTTGTATTTAAAACTAAAGGTCTTTATTTCTTTAGATAATAAAAAAAATGCATTATAATATTTCTCGTGCTTTAAAACTTGTTGATCCATACAATTTTGAATGGACCGGTTTGCGACAGCATTAAAGTCAGAATATGCTTTATATTGTTTTAAACCTTAACGGAGATTTTGTGTAAAGTATTAGTGTTTAATATTACAATCAAATTTGTATTAATTGAAGTACCCGGGCGTTAATAGAAACATCTGATTAGAAACGTAAACTTCGTTAAAAAGGCACGCTGACATTGTGCGATAAATAAACCATAAGGCGCAGTGTGTATGAGATATAGCATAATTAATACACAAATACTTATCCGGCATAGCGTGTAAAGTTTAATTTTATTCAGTTGATTTGTTAGCGTACATGTAATTCGCTAAGTTGTAACGCTTCCAAGTGATTCTTCACCTGTTTCAGTTAATGTTTTAATAAGCATATTCTGCCTTTAAAATGAATTCACGGACGGGTTAACATTACATACTTTTTAGCTCGACTATTCGAAGAATAAGAGAGCTCATGTAATCAACCCGGCGTTAGCGTCGGCGTCCCACATCAAGGTTTGAATGTAAGCTGTGTTTAGGGGAAAAAAATACCTTTGTTTCCGGTGGCCCGACCTACCCTTTATTTAAGGGGCCGGCCCTAAAACTTTTTATAAAAAACATTTGTTCTGAACAATGATTTATCACAATATATCGAGATAAACGGATATCACAGAGAAACTTTCAGTTGTTTCGTCAACTTGCCATGCCCCCGTTTCCCCCTCGAAGAAAAAAAAGAGACATAGGTGTTGCTTTGCCGGCGGCGGCGGTGTCAACATTCAAGTTTTGCATTTAGGTAATTTTATCACAAACTGTATCGTACAGTATGCACTAAGACTAAGACCTTTCAAACTTTGCTTATAGTTATATCTTGAGTGGTACATTGCAACGTGACACATCAAATGTGGATGTGACATTCATCATCCAAGCAAAGGTCAGATAATTTTAATTGTTACATTTACATCACTTTCTCATGAATTATAATTATGCACTAGATGTTTTAAACCTAATTTATAGCTTAATCTTTGGAAGAAAACATATTCTATTTTGACATAGTTGTGTCTTCGGTAGAGCATCTTTTTTTTTGGATGCCTGGATTTCATCTATGACCTTGACCTACTTTTTGGTGCTGATTATTTTTTAGCTCTACTGGCCAAAGGCATTCATATTTCATCCGATCGTTACCAAACTTTACCAGATTGTAATATCAATGCAAGCTCGCACAAGTTTGAAAACCAGCCAGATCTGACCAATAACATCGGAGTTATGACCCTTGATTTAGTTAAAAATGCTATATTTGGCTCGTTAATACGATAGGGCTTTCATTTTTATCTGATCTTTACCAAACTTTACCAGATGTTTTTCCTTTTTTTATTATTATTAGTATCATTTTTTTTTTTTTTTTGTTAATAGATATATACTTTTTATATATTTTTTTTTTATTTATTTCTTTTTGTTTCAATTTTTTTTTTTTTTAATTTTCTTATTTCATTATTATTATTTTTTTTGGTGTTAACGCCGTGTTAGCATTTTTTTCGCTTCGTTGATTTTTGATGGAGTTACGGCCCCTTAATATTTTTTTCTTCATTTTTTTGTCGCCGCTACTTCTCCTAAACGCCTTGTTGGATTTCGACGAAACTTGGCAGGAAGTATCGGTAATATGTCTAGTTTTGCATATCGCGCTTTTGTTCCAGTTTGCTGATTTATGACGGAGTTATGGCACTTTGACATTTTTACTTTAAATTTCTTGTCGGCACTACTCCTCCTAAACAGCCTCAGTTTGATGTCTAGTTGTGCAAAGCGTGGTATATCAACGAAAATTTGGACAAGTTCGAAAACCAGTTAGATCTAGTTAGTAAAAACAGGTTATGGCCCTTGATTTGTTGAAAAATGCTATATTGTATTTTCCTTTCCTTTGTTAAATCTGTAGTCACTTCATTTTTTATCTGATCTTTACCATATTTGTTCCGAATACTAATATAACACCGCCCCTCCCCACCCCCACCCCCATCCCCACCAATTTTTATGAAATTTCATTCATAGAAGAAAGTGGGACAAATTAAAAAAATGCCCATGCCAGACTAGACACAGCAGAATTATTGCCCATAATTACCAGGTGAGCGATTTAAGGTCATCCTATCCCTGTTGTTTTTGCAAGGTTTTAAATAAAATACTGATGCGAATTTTATGTCGACAACCCTTGATATAAGAGCCGTTTTAGCCAGTACAGCATCCATAGGCCGTCTTGGGCCTCTTGTTTTTAATAGAATGGCATTTTGTTTTTAAACAAATACACTTAACTGTCATCTCAGCAAACGGCAAACTCGATTGTTTTTAGTTACTAAAATGTTTACAAACTTTCATTTAAGCATCATTGATCTATTTATTTTTAAGTCCAGCCACCGTTAGGCAAGACATGTGAATCCACGGATTGTTTTCTTGTTTATTTTTTACATTCTTCTGCGTTGTTATGAAATGAGACCACGATAAAAAATGCCAGATATCCCCTCCCTCCCCGAGTTGCCTTTCGACCACAACTTTCTTTAAAATGATAAAAATAAAATGTCACACCCTGCCCCAAATTTTACTATAATTTGTATGAGATTCTAACAATAATTTTATATCGGCCCGACTTTCTATACCCGCCCTGCCCCACCAACCCACATTGATTTAGCATTGTCTTCTGACGGTATATACTAGCTATATAATTATTTTTTCTCTATAAACACGAATAGTCGAGCTGCGCTGTTCTCCGACAGCTCTTGTTTTATGGAGTAAGACTACGCTCCCAGGGCGTTTATTTGAGACCAAAATCACACAATGTAACTTTTAAATCGGGCATTATTTAATGATTTTCTTTACCAAGAAAACCAAAGTCTGCATGTCAATCAATGAATCGTGTGATTTGTGTTCCATTATGAATGAAACAGATTGACGTGCAACCTTTGTTAAGTTAAAAAAAAAAATCTGAAAAAATGGTGGGGGCGTTTATTAGGGATGGGCGTTTATTAGGGATATACGATAGGCAATATATATATTTTTATGATAAATCTCCAAATGTTTTATTTTTAATAGGCAACGTGTCATGAAGTTTCTGGCCAGGTGGACTACCCCTCAACAGCAGAGAAGGCATGCCAGACAGAGAGAATTGTCGACTTCATGACGGAAGACACCATTGTTCCACTTTTCGGGGACCATGACTACACATCAAATAAGAAGTGTGTGTCTGAGGTTGAACTACTGTGTGAATAATTAACTAATTGCAGAGAACAGTGTGAAAAATTAATGAATAAAATAACTGAACTAAATCAGTGATTTTGAGGCAAACAGATTCTTTCCAGATAAAATTAGTTACGATAAGCATGCAATGATGTTTTATACAGGTTTCCCTAATATAGAGACATTTAATGCATTTTATAAGTACAGTGAAAGCAAAACTGACAGGCTAAATTACTGGCGAGGACACAGTGAATTTGGAGAGGAGGTTCCAAAATATCAAGCAAATAATACAAACAGGCCTGGAAAAAACAGATCATTCTCCACAAAAGAGGAACTTTTTATGGTGCTAGTCCGCCTTAAAGTGAGATTGTTTATTAGAGACATCTCGGAGCGATTCGGCATTTCCCAGAGGTACTTCTCCAAAACATTTACAACATGGATTAATTTTTTGCACCATACCTTCACACCACAACACTCTTAAAGTGCTAGTGGGTATCAACCCCAACGGTACGTTAACATATATATCGGGTGCCTGGGGAGGCAGAACAACGGACAGAACCATTACTGAGAAATGTGGTATCCTTGAGCTTCTTGAGCCTGGCGACAACATCATGGCTGATCGGGGCTTTGACATTGAAGATTTACTTTCTGAGGGTGTCGGGCTAAACATTCCACCTTTCCTGCGTGGAAGGAGTCCGTTATCAGCCAGTGAAGTTGGAGATACGATGGACATCGCCTCTGTGAGGATACATGTTGAACTTGAGAAAGGTAGAATAAAAAACTACCATATTCTTGACGGAGTGATGCCATTGAGTCTTACTCACATTGCCGAACAAATCATCAGTGTGATAGCATATCTGACCAACCTTTTGCCACCCTTATTACCACCGGCACATAAAGTTAATAGGTGAATCTCTTTCCCTGTCCGATATTTTTATATTTCTTTACATACACAATAGTGTTGTTTGTGCCGTGTGGCGACCGTAAAAAGTCTCCCCGTACATCCAGTCAATATTGTTATTTTTACATCCTACAGGGATTGTATGACATTCATTGATCCATTTTATTCTTAAACACGTGTGTTTTATATACCGCGTTGAAGGTTTTGTGCTCATCGACTTTTTGGCCCATTTTATTAGGGTTTTCCTTAACTTTCCTCATTATCTTGACGTGAGTTTTGGACCTCTTTTAACAGTCCGTAAGTTTACTAATATTATTTCTTATGGATCTTTGATACGATTCTATTTCTTATCTCTAATAAATACTTATTGGCCCTTATTTCGCTTTTCACAGAATGGTATTACTCTCCATAAAAACAATTATGAGTCAATAAGTTAAAACTTTGAAAATAAATCTTTCACCTCTTCGGTTACACTCTGCGTCATCAATACAAATTCCACAAAATAACTCTTCATTTCTTAGAACAAAACCATATGTACGCCTTACACCTTTAAATCTTCATTCGGCAACCTCGTTTCATGTTCCTTCTAATAATATTACTCGGATTTTTAATAATGGCTCAAAAGTTTCCGTAACTCCTCTAGGATCACCTGTTTTGAGGAAATACCATATAAAGTCTCCTTTCAGAAATCATTTAGTTCTTTCAAGACGCAATATGTTGGGCAAACAGGTCGATCCTTAAAAGCTCGATTTCGTGAACACAGATATAATGCAACTAATCCTAAATAGTTTCGTCAGTCAGGTCATACTTTTAATTACGTAACTGTTCAACCGGTTGAATATATATTTTGATAATGATGCTACTAAAAGCTTCAAAATAAAAGCTAGACATATTGCAGAACTTAAGTGGATGAAAAACTTATAGACACCTTATCCACTCGGCCTTAATGACAATATTTATCAAGAAGGAAATATTTCTAAAGATCCTAATATTGACATTTTTTCCATATTTTCTATTCGAAAGCGTAAATCTAGGTCTCATGGTCTTAGGCGTAATGGTAACATCAAACGTAAATCGCGTGTAATTATTTCTGTTGCTGATTAACATACTATTTTTAAACAGTCTGGAAAGCACTCTATGCTTTCACGGCTTACCTCTTTGTCTATTTCTTCACTAAAGTTAATCGACGAGGAAGCCGACAAAATGTTCATTCGTACAGATCCCTTGTATAACACTGCTTCCAAAGTTCAAAGCTTCACACAACATGTTCTCCAACCCTATATTGACAAGGAGTCTGATCACGTCAGGCATTTTCTAAAACTACTATATATTAATAAAGGTATCGATTTCATTGAAATGCCTAGTATTTTTCAGTATACTCATGTAGTTGATTCTATCCCAAAATATTTAAAAAATTCCAAAAGTCCTGTAATTTGTTATAAGTATAAAAAGCCTATTAGAAATATTATTTTCAACTACAACAAAATGGTTTCTGACCTTGATATAGTACATAATACCCCTAAGGAACGTGAATGCAACACATCAAAATGTTGCTATGCTCCAGCAGGTCATGTCATCACTGATAATTTTGATATTGTTGTTAAACGTATTCGGCATTTGTTTTCGAAAGGTCCTAAATATAGATTACCTTCAACAATTGATTTTAATGCCTGTCGTGAACAGATCGCACACTCCATTGAAGATTTTAGTATAAAATGGTGTCGAAGAGAACATGCGGACCCAAACTCGCTTTCTACTTGGAAAAAGTAAATTCCTAAAATTATAGATACACGTATTAACTTTTATAATGCTAACCCCTCGTTACTACCTCCGAGACCTCCGAGACCTAGGTTTTCCTTTCGTAATTTAAAATCGGGAATTCAGGAATTTCATAATAAATTTGTTTTAGTTCCTGCAGATAAAGCAGCTAATAATGTAATTATTGTTTGACGCCTACATTACGTCATTATTTTATCTCTGGAACTCGGCAGCACCAATTCGGATACTCCAGAAAATTCTACTGAGGATGATGTTGTTTCCGCTCATATCACTCGGTGCACTACTTTCAAGGCTGGTGTAAACGATAAGCAAAATAAACTGCCTACCATGTACTGGATTCCCAAATGACATAAAAAATCCGTATAAGGCTCGCTTTATTTCTAATTCTAGTGCCTGCACCACAACAAACATTTCCAAACTTTTAACTTCTTGTCTTACTGCCGTTAAAGATCACGTAAAACTATATTGTGATAAAACCTATGAAAACTCTGGGATTCATTTATTTTGGTATATAAAAAAATCAGGAGATGTTCTTGATAAAATGTTCAATAAAGTTCAAGTTTCGTCAATAAGTACTTATGACTTTTCTACACTATATACAACCTTACCACATCATCTTATTAAAGACAAGCTAATTTCTCTGATTCAAAAAACATTCGCTAGAGAAAATACTACATTTTTTGCATGTAATAATATTAAAGCGTTTTTTACTAACTGCAGTTTAGACAATTATACTATGTGGACTTGCTATGAAGTTTGTGAAGCACTCATCTTCCTATTAGATAATATTTTCGTCAGGTATGGTACCACCGTTTATAGACAAATTGTTGGTATCCCTATGGGTACGAACTGTGCACCACTTGCCGCAGATTTGTTTTTATTTTGTTATGAAAGGGATTTCATGTTGAGTCTTTCAACAGATACCCAGGCAGATGTTATTGAAGCTTTTAGTGACACCTCGCGGTATCTGGATGACATACTGAACATTGACAACCCTTTCTTCCCAACTATGGTTGATAATATTTATCCTACAGAACTTCAGCTTAATAAAGCTAATATATCTGATAATAACGCTTCTTTTCTTGATTTAGATCTCTCGATTAAAAATGGTGAAATAATTAGCAAAATCTATGACAAGAGAGATGATTTTAATTTTGACATTGTTAATTACCCCCACTTGGATGGGGATGTTCCCCGAGCATCTTCTTATGGGGTGTATGTGTCTCAACTTATTCGTTTTTCAAGAGCTTGTACTCGAGTTAAGGACTTTAATATTCGTAATCTTTGTATAACTAAAAAGCTACTCAATCAGGGTTACCGTTACCATAAACTTCGTAAAACCTTTGCGAAATTGTATTATCGTAACCCTGATCTTCTTTCCAAATATAAGCCTAGTTGTAAATATCATTGTGTTTCGGTTGAATGATTTGTGGCCCTTTACAGGTTTTAATACACAAACTATGTCTGGACTACTTCTGAACCTCAGGCCGGTTTTTAGGGATGATCAGTACCAGCTCTAGTTGTGCATGTTGTCGCCATGTTTCTATTGAATAAGTTTTGGTGGAGTTATGGCCCTTTAAAGGTTTTGATACACAAACATTGTCCCGACCAGTTCTCCTGATCCCCTGGCTGGATTTAAACAAATCTTGGTGGGGATGATCAGTACCAACCCATGTTGCGCAGGTCATCCGGTTGAATGATTTTTGACAGAGTTATACACAAACTTTAACATGTAGAGAGTCCAAAGGGGCTCTTGTGTATTTATTATAAATAGAGGATCTTACATGAGTGACTGTGTATTATCGATTTTAATAAACGAATTGGATAAAATGGTAGGATACGAGGCCCTTTCCGAGTATCCTATCTTTTTATCCAACGAGTTTATTAAAGTCAATAACACACAGTCACGAATGTAAGATTCTGTTTATCACATAACCCACCTACGACGTGATATTTTCACTTTAATTTTGTCAATTTTCCTTATATGTGGCGGCAATTTGTTAGGCAAATCATGACGTCGTTTTGTTGTTTACACGACGTCGCTTCGTTATGCGCTTGTAAATGCGTTCGCCTTACAAATAAGGCCACACCCTAAACCAAATTTAACGTTACTAACGTTCGTTTTGTGAAGTGAGATTTCAAATAATGATAAATAATGAAGGCGTATGAACGTACTGTATGATATACCATTAAAAAAATTGGTATTGACAATTTTAACGTAAACAAACACAGTGATTCGGTCCTCATTTGCCCTGGGAGCGTAGTGTATTACGAGAAATAAGTCGTGGCTTTAATGCACTCCTAGACGCCATGTTATGCGATAAAATGATTTATATATTTGACATTTGCAAAATAATTTGTGTTGCATAAAATCAGTTAAAATGTTAGATATTTGTTATTACCCCTTACCATGCTGTATTAAATGTTGTAAACGTAATGGAATACAGTGTCTTTGAAACTGGATCAGTCCATTCATTACATTTAGGTGCCAAAGTTTAACTAATGAATGATCTACACTTGTCACAAATTGTATACAAGTTCAGCAGGGTAAGATTAATAAATTCAGGGAACCATAAATAAAAACATACAAAATATTTTAAAGAAGCTTGTGTTGTTTTTGTTTGATCATCCTTTTGTAGCATGCCGGTTAAGTGATGAACAAGTCCACATTTAGGGGCATCATGTTTCAATCAATAGCAATTATTTACATGCTCAAATCATGGTGTTTAGATTCATATTCAAGTGAAATAACCTTCAGATACAGATTTTCTACAGCACAAGCATAGCACATGTATAACAGTCATCTGTCTCTTCAATACTAACACATTTTAAATATTCAATTGATGTAAGAAAATGATGTCATGCTCCATTATGAAAAACAACTATATTCCTATGGTTTACTATTTAGTATATTGTCCCTCTTTGTACAAGCCTATCCCTTGCTGAACTCGTCTGGTCAACAGTTCTGGTACAAACACTTTCTTGTAGAAATTCACAAGAGACGAAAACCACAAACTATTCCACGATGTTTGGTCAAACATGAAGCGCTCAATGTGGAATTATCCATCGTTTAACCAAACCACAAAATCTGTCCACTCAAGTCCTGTCACAAACATCTGTCCCTGCACTTGGAAATGGTATTCATGTTTCTTTTCAACTGAATATCACCATTTAATGTTTTCACAAGGCAAAATGCTTTTTTGGCAATTGCTTCCTCGACAGTGAGACCTGCTCTAGACTAGCCTAATAAATTGGCTCCTATGCAGTTTTTTTTTTATTATTCTGACGTTCTATGTAACTGCATATACGCCTAATTTCCTTTGCAAAAAAAACGACTGGAAAAAACGCTCGAACACCCATGTGACTTTCGGACGAAATTGAGCAGCTTATCAGACTCCTGTGCGTAAACCATGATGATAATCTAACAAAAGAATAAGTTATTTACCATTTACTTTCGGTTTTATTTTTTCCGAAGCATATTTTACATAATATATCGGTTTTTCGTAGATCGCTATACATGTGTATTGACAATATATTGACAAGTGCGCGTTTCTCCCAACGTTGCATGCGCATGCGCATAAGTACACATTTTCCACTGTGGACAACGTGCCACGAAACTACCTTGTGTATAATGTACCTAGTATAAAGTTTTCAAGTCTTAGGTTAACAAACGGTAATGGGCGAAGGTTGCCGGGATATTTATTAAAAGTTACCCCTTCAGACATTCTCCTCATAGAAAAATTAAAAAATCTCGCTTGTTTTATAGCCTGATCTGGGGGAAAAAGCACCTAACCATAGACCTACTGTATGTCCATGACCTAACTTAAGCTTGTTTATTTTGTTTTGTTATGTTCATTTCATTTAGTGTGTAGGGGGTGGGGTGAGTTTACGGGTGGATTCACGGGGCGACCCACTAAAAAATCTGTAAAATATGGAAATTTATATGAAACAAGATCTGTAGGAGAACACTGCAGCTCGACTATTCAGAGAATAATAAATGGTATAGCCAGTATATACCATCAGAAAACAAGGCTAAAACAATGTGATGGTGGGGTGGGGGTGGAGGTGGGTAGGGTATAGAAACTCTGGCCGATATAAAAATTATTGTTAGAATCTCATAAAAATTATAGTAAAATTTGCGGCAGGGTGTGACATTTTGTTTATTTTTATCAGTTTTAATTCAAAGTTGCTGTCATTTAAAAATAAATTGTGGTCGAAAGGCAACACGGGGAGGGAGGGGATATCTGGCGATTTTTTTTATTGTGGCCTCATTTCAGGTTGTTTTTTTATTGATATTTCCTCTGTGTATCTGAATTTAATCTAAATTGCTTTATATGTAAATGATTGCGTTCAAATTAAAATTTTAATATCCAATAATTGAAGATAAAATGAAAACAATTTCCCACCCCCTGTCCTCCTTGTGAGGGGAGCCCATAAACCAATGGGGGCAGGACGGGGGCGCATACTTGATATAGTTGTATATTTGATAAAACAAAACAACACAGACATATGTAAAAAAACAAAAAAACATTCGGGTGGTGGTGGGATGGTTGTGGGGCGAAACATATTGATAAACTGATAAATCAAAACAACACAGATATATGCAAAAACAAACAAAAAACAACAACATTCGGGTGGTAGTGATGATGGTGTGTTGGGATGGTTGGGGGTGGGGTGTGTGGGGGTAACAAAAATTGACCAAAACAACACAGAAATATGTAAAAAAAAAAAAAAAAATCCAGTGTGTGTGGGTGGGTGTGTGGGTGGGGGCGTAATGGGGGGGGGGGGGGGCGGGGCGGGCAACATAGCTTTATGTGTAAGATTTGACCAAAACAACACAGAAATATGTAAAATATATATATAAATCGATTTTCAAGTGGGGCAGGTGGGGAGTGGGGGAGGGTGGTGGCAGGGCCACGTAAGAATTGACCAAAACGAGACAGAAATATGTAAAAAAAAAATAAAAAAATATCGAGTTTCGAGTGGAAATATAACATTTTTAAAAGAGCCGTAACTCCGCCTTACTGGTCCGATTTGGTTGGTTTTCGAACTTGGCCAGTAGAGATAATAAAATTTACCAAAGCAATACAGAAATATAAAAATATATAGTTTAGAGTCTGGGGTGTGTGGGGTGGGGGCGGTGGTAGGGGGTGCGGGGGCATAGCAATATGTGTAAGAATTGACCAAAACAACAAAGAAATATGAAGAAAAAAATAGAGATTCGAGTCGGTTGGGCGGGGGGAGGAGGGTGGTGTGGGCGGGGCAACATAGCTATATGTGTAAGAATTTACCAGAATAATATAGAAATATGAAGGAAAAAAAATAGTTGAGAGTCGGGGGAGGTGGGGGGGGCGGGAGGTGCCGAGGGGGTTGTGCGTGGGCGGGAACGGGAGTAGCGGCGGAACAACATAGATATATGTGTAAGAATTGACCAAAACAACACAGAAATATGTAAAAAAACAAACAAATTGAGTTTCGAGTGTGGGTGGGGGGAGGCCCTGGGGTGTTGTAAGGCGGGCGCGTGGGTGGGGGCAACATAGCTACATTTGTAAGAATTGACCAAAACAACACAAAAATATGTAAAAAAAAATATTAAATGAGTTTCGAGTGGGGGGAGGGTGGAGAGGGGGTGGGGGCAACATAGCTATATGTGTAAAAATTGATCAAAACAACAGAAATATGTAAAAAAAAAAAAAAAACGTGGGAGGGGGAGAGGGGTGTGTGGCGGGCGGGGAGGAGGGAGCCCATGCCCAAATATGGGTGAATTACAAATAAGATGCATAATGATATAAGATCCCAAACCAAAATTATAACTATATATACACCAGCTTACATGCAAACCTAGATCTGCCTTTATTGCACATTTTATGGGCCGTCACAATTTGGATTCCATGGGAGCCCAGAATTTACGGAAGACAACATTACTTAAGCAACCCTTTACAACATACTATAAGGAAACCAGTTCCCAAATTTAGTTGATCTAGGATGGGACATTGTGCTTTATAAAAAGAAATCGTTGTGTGTTTGGTGGACCTGAACATGGTGATTTTGTTTACGAAAACAATAACTGTCACTAGTATTCAAATCACCCATCCACGCCCCAACCCCCACCCCCAGGGTTTATGGGATGACGAGTTGTCCGTTGTCAGTTGTCCGTCGCCCGTCGTCGTCCGCTAACGTTTGCCTTGTGAACACTCTTGCAACTTCATTATTATTATTCGGATCTTTACCAAACTGCTAATTTGGATATATTTTATATTCTCTTTATTACGATTTAAGAATGAGGAAGAGTCTTGTAGAATAATAAACGACTAAAACAAGTAATTTTAACAATACTATAAATATAACAAAAATATGACTTTTAAATCGGCATGAAATATGTGTAGTTTAAACACACTACACAATGTTTTACGATTGCAGCAATAAACGGTTCTATTCTATTCTATCGACGGTGCATGGTAGGTTGCGTATGGTGAAGTAATATGCGCAAGGAACTCTGGGTAAGAATTTCAAACAAGATGGCGGTAACCTTCGATAATTCGGAAATGTGTCAATATATTCGTGATAAACTTGGATAATCTGAGATATTTCATCGTGGCAGGTTAATTTTGAAACACCAATCGACTCAAAAAAAAAAATTCTTTCAACCTGTGCATCTATAATTTATAAACGATGCTGTTTAAAAGCGTGAAACCTTCCCAACAGATTCCGTTGGGAAAGTCCAGTCGTAAAATGTGCAATAATCAATACACGTTGATGCTCGCCAATACGAAAAATTTCAAAAGAGCATTAAACGTGTATTTTAACACACTAGCTCTAGACATGGGAATTTCACTTCCATAGCTATCAGTACTGCTGTCATAATATACCCTGCCATCAACACTAGCCCCGATCAAAACATTCCTCACTGAGTAGAAGTCCCATCTTCTCCACAACCACATTTTTTCCAGCTACTTTCATTTTTTTGTCATATGCTTTAGCCCCGTGTGGTTCTCGGGGGCCCCGTTTGGTCACGGGGCAAAGAATAGGGCCACTGCAGATCCCTTTGGAGGGATAGGCGGAGGGGTAGAATCCCCCCAAATTCATGTTCATTTTATCATTTTTTGTTCATGTTCATTAAAAGTCTTCATCATGATCCCTGCATGGTTTCAGGTGCTATCTCGCTCGCATCAAAAGAGCAGTGGCAGAAAACCAATAACGTGGCTCCAGCGTAAATGGAGTTTCTACGATAGAATTTGCAGCAACTCTGCAGTTCAGGGTGAGAAGGTTCTAGGCCCATTTTCCATATTTTATCTCGATGTACATGGAAGATGAGCCTGGCATGTTCATGCCTTTTAGGCGCCATATAACCTTTTCATGTGTTGGGGCGCCTTAAAACCCCAATTCAGTTCAATTCATATGCTTTAACCGCATTTTCTGCATTGTCTTTACCGTATTTCATTGCAGAATATGTGAAGTTGGAATAAAGAATTTGCTTATTGACACCATCTGGGTTCTTTTTGCACTTAATTACTTTTCTAAAATTTGAAGCTGTTAATTTTAATTTGTGGAGACTGTTCCAAAGTTTACATTCTGCTTGAGTTTTTGTTCTGCTTTCAATTTCTTTTACCAGTTCCGTGTCATTTTTTTCTTTATTCATATACTCCACAACAGCTACTTTCATCTCATTGCTATCAACAGTTCCACTGCTGCAAACCTTTATGTTACTTACATCCACCTTACACATTTCTAGTATTTTTTCATCACTTATCTCATGTGATGAATTCTCAAGCGGCAGATCTGCTTTATGTAAACATCTAGATGTATTCACTTCTACATTTTCCGCAGCATGGAAACTATCATCAGATAGGATATCTGTCTCGGTATGTTGCTTGCTCGCCTCATCTGGGTCTTCATGGAACAGGAAGAACCCCGAGGCTGGCATACAGCCCTCCAATTCATTATACAATGTCATCATTGCGACGGCGCACGGGGATCATATATTGTGACTGTTGTAACAGTATCTTGTGGCTTTCCATGCACAATTTTCTTTATCTTCAATTCTGGAAGTGGAGCAAAATCAACCTTCAGGTCCCGTGGCACATTCCAGTTGCTGAGTTTAGATGTGCAGGTAACAACTTTAGGGGCCTTCTGCATGCTGTTTCTACTGAAGTCCTTAACACAGAATTACAGCCCTCCAACATGGTTGCATTTTCCTTCTCCTCTCAAAATTTAAACAAACGCCAATTAATTAAAATAATAATGAAATTAATAATGCAGGATGGGTGTTTATTATGTAACCCTATTTAAAATGAGCCGTGTTCCACAAAACCGGACTGATGCATTTGCGACCATTGTGGACCCAGGTCTGCATGTGCATTCGCAAAGTCTGATCAGGTTCTACACTGTCTGCCATTCAGTTACTTCTAACAATATTAATGGGAACAGTGTGAACAGCTGATCTGGGTCCACACTATTTATGTTTGCCCTTTCCCGACCCTAATTTAAAAGTTTGGGTTGGTAGGTAGACAATGGGTGTTTTTTTTTACAACAAAAACATACTTTCGTTTTAGCGGCATGTCGATGCGACCGGCAATTTAAAATATTTTTTTCCCATAAATTGAGAAAAAATATTTGGGTAGGGCCCTTTAAAAAATTAAAGTATGCCCTTTCCCGACCGACCCAGTTTTTTGGGTCGGTCGGGAAAGGGCATACTTTAATTTTTTTAAGTGTGGCCTTAAGACTGATTTGTGCGTGACATGGCTCAAATATAATTATATATTAGGTAAAAGGTATAAAAAAATAATGAATTGTGACAATTTATATCGGTGAAAGATCGGAATTTCCCAGCGAAAGAATATTCATATTAAATCGCTAAGTATTAATAACTAACTTTGAATACAAAAATAACTGTGACGTTGAGTTATGACGTCAGTAAAGTGTTGTTGACGTCGATGTCATCCACCGATAACGTTCCATAAAGCGAATAATTTGGGTTAAAATTATACATGAACTTATTTAAAATGTAATAAATAGATTATTTAACTGCTGGCTACGATTATAAGGAAATCTTTCACTCGATGGTAGATGTTTGTTTTTTCACTCGCTTGCATACGCTCGTTCGTGAAAAGAACGCGCTCTTCGTGAAAAGAACGGTACAACCACACGTCTACCATCTTGTGAAGGAGTTCACTATAATCGATTCCAGCAGTTAAATAATCTCTATTTAACATGTTTAATATTATTTTATTTGTATATATAGATGGGGAAAAAAACATTTATACAGTGCTACAGTTTACAAAAACTCAAGCGCTTTCGGCTAACGCCTTCATCAGGAGTACACAAACACGAAAATAACAAATACGAAACAAAAAACACTAAAATACACGGCAGTTTAAATAAAACTCTTTGAGAAACAACTTATCGTTTGGCAGTGTTGCAGAAACTGTTTTCTTTGAATAGACACTCTGGAGCCAAATGTGATACTAATAAAAGAACATATCTGGTTGGATGAGGGAAGAACTGTACCCTGACATTTAGTTATGAAGAGAGAGTAAAAATGTGAAAAAGATAACACAAGCCCTACCTCAAAAGCTTAAACCTAAAATCGATACTGCAGGATAAAGTATAAAGCAACTCCAAAGCTAGTGAAAACAATGACTAGGGCTAAACAAATTAAATTAAATAAATGGAGATATTTTGATCAAGGGAAGTAACAAAAGTACTAATAATAGAACATTGCTGGTTGGATTAAAGTAAAATTGTACGCTGACATTTATTATTAGTTATGAAGAGAGAGTATGTGAGTGAATAACCCTAAATGTCAGCGTACAATTTTACTTTAATCCAACCAGCAATGTTCTATTATTAGTACTTTTGTTACTTCCCTTGATCAAAATATCTCCATTTATTTAATTTAATTTGTTTAGCCCTAGTCATTGTTTTCACTAGCTTTGGAGTTGCTTTATACTTTATCCTGCAGTATCGATTTTAGGTTTAAGCTTTTGAGGTAGGGCTTGTGTTATCTTTTTCACATTTTTACTCTCTCTTCATAACTAAATGTCAGGGTACAGTTCTTCCCTCATCCAACCAGATATGTTCTTTTATTAGTATCACATTTGGCTCCAGAGTGTCTATTCAAAGAAAACAGTTTCTGCAACACTGCCAAACGATAAGTTGTTTCTCAAAGAGTTTTATTTAAACTGCCGTGTATTTTAGTGTTTTTTGTTTCGTATTTGTTATTTTCGTGTTTGTGTACTCCTGATGAAGGCGTTAGCCGAAAGCGCTTGAGTTTTTGTAAACTGTAGCACTGTATAAATGTTTTTTTCCCCATCTATTAATTTATTCCAACATTTTCGTATCCCCTCGGGGATCCAGTGCTTTTTTAAAGGTATTTTGTAGATGTATGTATTTTCTCACCCTATATATATATATATATATATATATATATGGGGAGAAATATTTGTGAATATACGCTTGATTTCTGTGTATCTCGTCATAGCTAGGCGCCCTGCCGTAGTTCGTCCGAAGGTTGTCTGTCCTTGGTAGTTCACAAATATTTCTCCCCATATATAATTCTGCCTTGTGAACATGAATCTCTTACGAGATCCCAATTTCGAAAGTTGCCGTAGTGAGTTCAAATTCTCTCCCTTTATATATATATATATATATATATATATAAATATATATGCCTATAGACCATAATGTCTGTGTTTTTAATAGGTTCTTATTTTTTTATTTCGTGAAGAATATGCTTTTGTTATAAGTTCTATCATATTCCATTGTTTTTACCACAAGGGGCCAGACAAATACAAATATTCAATGTGGATCCTTCCCAGTTTGGACCCTGTATGAATATAAGCCAAGGCGGTCATTCTGTGCAAAAAATGTTATAAAAACCTTTGCGGGTTTGTTATAAACCCACTTGTCATATTTTACCAAAAGCTGCTATTTTATTCTTACCCAGCAGGACATTCACAAGCTGCATACTGCACATCACCATTTTCATTGAACACAATTACAACTTTGTACTTGATCTTTTTCATTGAAGCAACGACCTTTCCTCTGACTAATATCAAGTGCTTATTTACTGCCACTTTCATGTCACTTAGCATGGTGTTCTATGGTATCACGGTACTTAAATGATTTGACAAACAATTTTAACTGTATACACTGTTTAAAGAAAAACGAAACTCAAATGCTTTCTGTGACCCTTCTACTAAATTGTTATGATATAAAATGTTATCAATTTTACGTAAATATGTCAGAATTAGATTTGAAAAGAAAGGTACCCTCATTGAGCTTATTATTTTAAAAGTGCTATGGTATCACGGTATGCACTTATTGTGTATCCTGTATTTGTTAGTAACTTGTATAAGATTCAATGAGTGACCATTTCTAGAAACAATAATGTACAACAGACTCATCAGACTAAAACTTAATGAATTTTATAACCGTCAAGGTAGTGTTTATTGACAGTTTCCAGTTTATGTCTCAATCATTAGAAAATTTAGTGAAAAACTTCCCTTCGTTTCAGGAAAACTCTGGCGATATGATAGAATTAATAAAAAGAAAAGGTGTTTATCCTTATGATTACATGAACAGTTTTGAACGTTTTAAACAAGTTAAATTACCTGGCAAAGATAGCTTTTATTCACAATTAAATTATGAACACATTTCAGATGCAGATTATGATCATGCTAAAAATATATGGAAAACATTTAAGATTAAAAATATGGGAAAATATCATGATCTGACTGGTGTGCTGCTGCTTACAGACAGTTTTGAAAACTTTAGAAAAAATGTGTATTGAGTATTACAAATTAGATCCTTACCATTACTTCAGTAGTCCTGGTTTAGCCTGGTTTAGCTTGGGATGCATGCCTTAAAGCTGTACAGTCCCTATTTTAACTGGTAATAACTCATGAATATGAATGAGTCACGTGTGAAGAAGTTTCAAATCGACGAACACCCCAAAAGTCGGTATATAAGGAGAAATCGATACGTAAAACTTCACATGGTAGAGCCGTGGTGTAATGGTTAGCATCGCGGCTTAGTAACCCAGGGATAAATATACGGCTGCAGAATATATGTGATAAAAAATAGTTGACCGGAACGGGATTTGAACCACAGCCTTGCACTTGTAAGATTTGAAAGATGTACGCTGAACCTTTAGACCACTGCTATTTATTGGTATTTTGTAGCATTTTTAACACTAAATAGGCATTACGTAATAACAAGAGCACACACAAACTCATCAAGCGCTAAATAACAAGTCGAGATATGGTTGATTTGAGGCGAAGTATTAGTTTCATATTGATAAGATACAGTATTACACCAGGCCATGTTAATTTACACGTGCGTAACTATGGACTGCATATTTATTGATCCATCATTAGTTGCGTTCAAATATGTTAAGTTATTTTGCCTCATTATATATCGTAGTTAGTATAACATTTTCTCAAGTAGCGTTGTAGTTCAGTGGTTAGAGCACAGGACTTGAAATCAGAAGGTCGTGTGTTCGAGCCCCGAAAAAAGCAAGGGTTTTTTTTGTAAAAATTACTGTTACCTGTGTATAGGTACGATGTGCACTGGTCGATGTATATACAGTAAATGATTTCCTTCGCTATGTTTGCTCGCTTAAATACCCGATTTCGACATGAGCTGGTGAACATGACGTTACACATAAAGACACGCCTACAAAGAATATAAAATATGAGTGGTTGTCAGGCTATTGTAAAAAATTAAAACAAAAATATTAATTGGGATCTTGCAATGTTAGTAAACTTGTTTCGACGCTAAAAAATAAAGAAAAGTATGTCTTGCATTTTAGAAACTTAGAATTGTATAAAAAGCTTGGATTAAAGGTAACAAAAATACACCGAATACTTCAGTTTGATGAATCAGAGTGGTTAAAGACATACATAGACTTTAATACTATCAAGAGAACAGCTAGTAAAAATGCTTTTGAAAAGGATTTCTTCAAACTGATGAACAATTCAGTTTTTGGTAAAACTATGGAAAATTTGAGAAAAAGAATTAATGTTAAATTAACTAACGGCGAGGAGGTTCTCTTAACATATGCAGCAAGACCTTCATTCATTTTTTGTAAAATGTTTAAAAAAATATTTGCCATAAACAGAATAAAAGAACGATTAGTTTTAAATCGTCCTTATGTTGGCATGTGTATTTGTCACAGAACTTGTCAGAATATTTGATGTATAATTTCCATTACAACTATATCAAAAATAAATATAAAAAACTGAATTATTATTTACTGACACTGATTGCTTGTGCTATGAAATAAAAACAAAAGATGTGTAAGCGGACTTTTACAAGGATAAAGAGCTTTTTGATAATTGCGATTATGATCCAAAAGGTAAGTTTCATTTTAATGATAATAAAAAGGTTATTGGCAAGATGAAAGATGAAACTTGTTAAATACCCATTGTTGAATTTGTTGGGTTGCGAAGTAACTATATTTGTACATGCTAGATAATGAGGCTAGTACAAAAAAAAGGCAAGGGTGTTCAAAAGTGTGTTGTTAAAAAACAAATAGCACACGATGATTACAATGAGATTTTGTTTAAAGCAAATGATATGAAAGTTATTACATCACAAAAGCATAACATAAGCAGCTATGTAATAAATAAAAGAAAGATTGTCAGCTTATGATGATAAAAGATATATACTAGATAATGGACAAGATACCTTAGCATACAAGTAAAATACTCCATGGTAAAATACGATATGTACAGCGATGACTACTGTCCGGTTCCGTCTGACTTTGCTTAATGATTTGTAAATGTTATTAGTTGAATTGTATGAGGAAAATAATAAACAACATTGATGAGTAGTATAAATACTGGAGGTACTTGTAAAGTTTTTTTCCTAAGAGAGGGCAATCAAAATGTTTATAGAGTTGTAAGGTTTTGGTAGCTAGTAAATCATCGCCGTTGGCGTTTGCTACTGGGTAACTAAAGACAGCTTTGTAACTGCTTACTGTTAGTCCGTCGCGAGGGGAAAAGACGCTGGTACCCCCAGTATCTAACTACTACCAGACGCAGAATGTTATATAGGCTCGAAAAACTAGGGGAACGCCATGAATTAATTAAAGAAATCAATACTGACGTGTGAAAATTGTATTAAAGGTAAAGTCAACGAAGATGAGATTCGAACTTACGGGGAGAGACCCCAATATATTAGCCGTTCATTGCCCACACGGAACTTTGGAAGTTGACATACTTGTCATTGGATTTAATACTATTATTTTATTCGACTTTTGCTTTTTAAAAATATTTGTCATTAGATTTAATACTTTATTATGTTTCTTTGATTTCATTCACTTTTGCTTGTTAAACATTGGATTTAATACTATATATGTCTTTGATTTCATTCCACCTTTGCTAAATAAACAACAAGCGAACGTCGAATGAAATCAAAGAAATAGATATTATTAAATCCAATGACAAGTATGTAAATTGCCATAGTGCCGTTTGTATAAATATTATTCAAAATTGATCGTAATATTAAAAGTATGCCACTAAGCGATCCAAGGCGATATCCCCACAGCTTCCAGGTAGCGTAATCAGCAAGTATTCTGCGTAAACCTTCATTCAATCCGCGAATTTTCGGTAATTGACGAAGAATTTCGTAGTGGGTAAGTCATAGCTTACTTGACGCACGGAATAGTAAAAAAGCTATAACAAACAAATCCGGGAAAAAGAGTGTGTATTATGATTCCTTTATCACATACGGTAACACTATTTGTTCTTCTCTCTATCCCTTTATACTATCGTAATGCGTGGGTATCCCTATTGTCCACCAGTTTATGATTGTGATGCCTCAGATTTTGTTATTGAGTGGTATTTCTATGTACTTGTTATTGTGAATGCTTGTTAATGGGTGGTTGCGTGTTTATGAATGCTAACATTGCTTGTTCGACTTTTAACACATACCGCTACATTAACCTGCTGCTGATGTGATTCTTAACAAATATCATCAAGCTGACTCGCTTAGCACGTGTTCAATAGTCGGTAATGTAATATGGCCTTGATAATAATATATATATATATATATATAAGAAGATATTTGACATATATATATATAAAAGAAAATATACATAATGTCAAATAGGGGAATATAATTGTATATGGGGAAGTAGCTCAGTGGTAGAGCGCTCGCTTCGCATGTGAGAGGCCCCGAGTTCAATCCCCGGCTTCTCCAATTACTTTTCATTTTTTCTAGCTGTTAGCAACACACAACTTGCTTTGTAAATGGCTAGCATGAGACCCCAACCAGAAAGATTGTGCATCCAATTATGACGCATATATCAACCATGAAAAGGACAGGGCCGGACCCTTAAACATGTTAAAGGTTGTAAAACCTTTCATGGACTGTAGTTTTTTCGTTCTTAATATTTAATATGTGCATGCATCACTGTAGGGATCCGTACACCGGATCTTGGTCAAGACCCCGTTCACTAGTACGGAGTTTTGGTCAGCCATGTTGTAGAAAACGTACGGATAACAACAGCAAATGTAGGTTAACCACGTTTTTCTCCTATTTTTGTTCATTTTATATGAATAATCAGTATTGCTATATGGTGCGGAAACATTTCCTCGTTCAAATATTACCGTACATTGTTGACATATTACTTTAAATGCTACAATTCGGATCAAAGAAAAACAATTGCCGGTGCTGAAATTCGCTCAAAGTACCCTTCAGCAATAAATGTCTCATTAATTTTCAAGTTAATGAAAATTTTGAATTGGCAGATTTATTTGTTTTTCCAATATACGTGCATGTTCAAATTTTGAACTTCATTCATCCGAAATTGACCGAGATATGAATCGAAACAAAATTAATGTTTGTGTACGGGGTCTTGGGCACTTGTGTACGGAGTACTGCAAATATTCTCTTTTAACTGTACGGAGTTTTGCTTTAAATATATTGTATGAAACTATGGTTTTAATGGTACTTGCATTTCATGTAATACATAAAACATTCATTGAATGTTTGTAAACAGTCAATGTATTGACATTAGAACTGAATCAATGTAGATTTACTTGAACAGATATAATCATGCGAGCTATATAGATAATTAATATTAACCCATGCCGTTATCTATATTATGTGTTGTCAATGTAGTTTAAGAACCAACTTTACATTTTCTATTAACATGCTTAGGAAAGTTTGACATAGTTTAGATGTCAGTATGGGGCATAGAATTAATTTT
The DNA here is from genome assembly GCA_037043455.1 of Cyrtodaria siliqua. Classification (NCBI taxonomy): domain Eukaryota; kingdom Metazoa; phylum Mollusca; class Bivalvia; order Adapedonta; family Hiatellidae; genus Cyrtodaria; species Cyrtodaria siliqua. Next base: position 45,846 of record JAWPHD010007428.1, on the reverse strand, counting down.
AACCTGACAGGCAAACTGTTTGAAAAAAAATACGGTAAGGATTTTTAACGCCCGTGGGACGTATAATAATACTTTATTTAAACAATATTTTATTCAAGTACTGAATGGGATTGGACAACAGGCAGTGCCTATGTAAGACCTCTCCCATATCAAGGTACATATAAACAATAAATTCATATCAAACATAACATAAAATGTGGAATTGTAGTACAGTTTGCATATATTGGTTTGACAATTAACTTAGAATCTTTGAAACATGTGTACCGTGATTGTTTAGTATTAACACTTTGTACTGTCAGAAAGAATTTAAGTGAGAAAAAAAAAAGAATCAACAGAAAGAAAATCATACTGGAAACCAATACGAAATATATATAAAAATGTACCGATTATTACAAAATATAATGGTTTTAGTATGAGTTTCTGTAACCAATAGTTAATTTTGGAATTTAAAATAACTGAGAAAACAGACAAACAAAAAAATAAAAATTACAATAAAAAAGGAAGAAAGATGATAATATATAAAAATAACTTCTAGCATTGTGACAAAACATATCTGAAAATACAATAGTATATACATACATATACATATGTACATGTACATACATCTATAATTCTACGAAAATCCCCTGGTACACTTGATGTATTTGTGGACGATAAGTACAATTTCTGAGTTCGTCGTATCGTTTAGTATCAAGTCAATGTTGATATGCGTGACATCAACAAGATTGGCTAGGGTATCAAGTAAGTCATTTCTGAATTGGTTATACAGTGGACAGTTGAAAAAGAAATGAGTATTGTCCTCACATGGATTGCCACATTTCGGACATACTGCTGAATCTGTCAAGAAGTGGTCAAATAAATGCGTATTTAGATTACTTGAGTTATTTCTTAATTGACAATGGATGATGTTATCATTCCTAATTCCTATATTATAGTGATATGGACTGTCAGTCCTATGTTCAATAGCCTTAAGTTTATGCTTAAATTGTTCAACAGATGGTGCATTTTTAGCGTCTGAATGTAAAGCATTCCACAATCTAATTGTACTCGGCAGAAAGCTGTTATAATATGATGTTGTACGACAAAGAGGGAGACGTAAGTTTAATCCTGAAGTTCGAAGGTTATAATTATTGTTTACAGGTAAGTATGGCTGGATTAAGTTATACATGTAATCTGGACTTATGCCATAAATTATTTTGTAAATAGTTACAAGTTTATGATCTTTTTTTCTTTTTGTTAATGTTTCTAAGTTCAATTCAGTATATAAGTATGATCTAGAGGAATTGCATCTGAGGCCTGTTATTATTCGTGCTGCTTCAACTTGGACGCTCTCTAATAGATCAGATTCTCCCTGTGTACAGTTATCCCATACTGAATCTCCATATTCAAGTATAAGTCTTATAAAGGCGATATATATTTTCAATAGAGAATGTCTGTCAAGTTTGTACTTAAGCATTCTTAGAATGTTAAATCGTGCACATGCTTTTTCGTATATATTTTCTAATTTTTTTTGCGACCAAGTTGCATTGGACTGAATTGTTAATCCAAGGTGGCAATGTGACGCTACGTCTTGTACTACATCATTATCAAAGTAGACTGGTGGGTGGTTATAGTTTCTTCTAGTGCAAACAAGGCTTTTTTTTTTTTTGAGGATTAAATGTAACAGCCCATTTTTTTGACCATTCAGATATTTTGCAAAGATCATTTGTAAGAGAGTTGGCACATTCTACTGGGTTTTTATCAACTACAACTAAAAGAGAAGTGTCATCAGCAAATAAGTCATCTGTGATGTCATTTATATAAAGCAGAAATAGAAACGGACCTAAAACATAGCCTTGCGGAACACCTGCATCTATAGTACTGAAGCTTGAAGAAAATCCATCTAGGACTACTTTTTGCTGCCTATCAGAGAGATAGCTACGTATCCAGTTACATAATGAATCATTGATACCATATCTAGCTAATTTAAAAAGCAACCCAGCATGCCATACTTTGTCAAACGCAAAATATAAATCGTATTTCTTTCCCAGCGTCGAGGTTGCTTATTATGTTATTATATATTTCTATGAGCTGATTTACTGTAGAGTCTCTAGGTTGAAAGCCTGCCTGGCATTTGCACAGAAGTTTATTCGTTTTGATATAGTTGAACAAGTGTTTAAATACGATTTTTTCCATCAATTTGCAAATAATACTGTAATGGATATAGGCCTATAATCGCCCGGCATGTCAGGTTCTCCCTTGCCCTTAAAAATAGGAGTTACATTCGCCTGTTTCCATTGGTATGGTACTTTTCTAGTGGACAATGACAGATTAAAAAGTCGCGTCAATGGAGCAGCGATGCTATTTAAAACTAATTTTAACACCTTTGGGCTAATCATATCTGGGCCTGGAGGTTTCGATAATTTCAAGATTTTCAATTGATCAATTACTTCCGTTTCGTTTAAAATAAAGTTATTCATTTTATAGTCAGTGCGATTATGAAAAGTAGGTAATTCCGGTTCATGTTCAATATGAGATGTTGCAGAAAAGGAAGAATTCAATGCGTTTGCTTTGTCTACTGGATGTATTAAAATACGACCGTTATTTTTTATTGGAAAGTTTGGTTGAGTTACTTTGTTCAATTTAGAGATCGATTTTGCTATACGCCACCATTTACCCGTGGGGATTGATTTATCAGTTAACTGGGATGTAAGTTTTGACTTGTATGATTCCTTAGATTCGCGGATTAAAGCAATTACCTCATTTCTAAGTTGAATAAACATTGACCAATGTAATGGATTGTTGTAAATGAGAAAAAAAATTATATGACGTTAACTGTGGTCACAATGAGCTAAAATTGGACAACTGTATCAATTCTAACAGACAATAATATACGTCTGGACTTAGTTTGTAGTACATGTAGTTATTTGGAATAAGTACGGAGTCTTTCTCAAGAAATACCCCTTTTAAGTTTTAGTTTTCTGCATTTTTTCGTCTTAACAATACAAAGTGGTATAAGACATATAGGACCTAAATAATGTCTAAGAATTACTACAAATATAAGTAAATAACTTCAGTGCAGAGCAGCGAAAACAATCTTAGCATTGCAAAACCCCGTACAGTACATGGACAAGACTCCGTACACAAATCAGCGTCTTTTTATATGAATTAGTTACGCTGGGCACGTTTTGTTTCGATTCATATCTCGGCCAATTTCGGATGAATGATGCTGAAATTTTGAACATGCACGTATATTGGGAATACAAATAAATCTGCCAATTCAAAATTTTCATTAACTTGAAAATTAATGAGATATTTATTGCTGAAGGGTACTTTGAGCGAATTTCAGCACCGGCAATTGTTTTTCTTTGATCCGAATTGTAGCATTTAAAGTAATATGTCAACAATGTACGGTAATATTTGAACGGGGAAATGTTTCCGCAACATATAGCAATACTGATTATTCATATACATGAACAAAAATAGGAGAAAAACGTGGTTAACCTACCTTTGCTGTTGTTATCCGCACGTTTTCTACAACATGGCTGACCAAAACTCCGTACTAGTGAACGGGGTCTTGACCAAGATCCGGTGTACGGATCCCTACAGTGTGCATGGTAATCTAATGTTATACTTATGTCGCCTAATCATATTGTATTGCCAGTAATTGTTACGTACATAATATCCACATATATACAATAGAAATATTATGACAAATGGGTCGGGTAACAAGTTCTACCAGCATTTGTTTAAACCCTTCCCAGTTAACATCATGAAATTGCAAATGCATATGGCTGAGTGAAATAAATTACAGTGGCAAATAATACATTGAGAAAGAAAGAGAACACAACATGTGTTTGAGGACCATATGTTAGACTGGCTTGTAGCCAATTATTTTATCCTCTTGAAATAAAGATTTTATTATTATTATTATTATTATTATATGAGAGAGAGAGAGAGTTTTCCTCAATCTCTAAGTTCCAATCAGTGAGAAAACATGAACGCTTTTAACAGTGTATACATCAGTTGCTTTAGCTCTATAACCTGAGATATGTAATAACAACAAAAGCAAACACTGTAATGGTATGCTTAGAGTGTCGAAATGTGTCAGAGAATCAGACACCTATGTAAACCTATGTGTTTCTCTATGTTTGAACTGCTTCGAACATTGTCGAAGAGGGATTTATTTTCCCTGCCAGTGTGCTTACATTTAACGGGTATAGAAACAGATGAAGCCGATATACTGAAAATGTGTTACATTGGGGGAAAAAAAGGGTTCAGCATCTTCTACTTCACAGTCGCACTCGCCATTGGGCTCTGCCCGCTTGAGTTCGAATCTCATCCTTGTCGAGTGAAATGTATTAGTTTGAAATTAGTTGAACCACTTTACTACATATTGACTTCAGCAGTCACATTTCCATTTAGGGTTACCATCTAAAGGATACTAGTCTCATCTAATTTCCAGGGGGCGTCCGAGGCCGAGTGGTTAACGTCTCTGACTTGAAATCACTTGCCCCTCACCGCTGTAGGTTCGATCCCTCAGGGGCCTAGGAATCTTTATATGAGGAAGCTATCCAGCTGGCTTGCGGAACTTCGGTGGTTTTACCCAGGTGCCCGCCCGTGCACGAAAATTGCCCGGAGGGGCACCTGCGGTCTTCCTCCACCAATGGAAGCAGGAAAGTCGCCATATGACATTAGCTGTTGGTGTGACTATAAAATCCAATTCAATCAATTATCTTATTTCCCTTAACATGCTGGGTCTGCGAGTCCGACATCTTCATATAAATGTCATCAGCAATACGTTTATGCGATAATCGAGCTGTAAAGCCGGATTTAAGATTGGTATCTATGATTATCGAACCGTAACATCACTTCCAAATCTCCAGGGATAATATATGTTTATCTGTCGATAATCTCTATTTACATAGTAGTGTTCTATTTAGTGGATGTGACACATCCTGATTTTGGTACTTAAATGTATAAACTTAAGTAACTAATAAAAATAATAATCGACGAGGATGAGATTCGAATTCACGCGGGAAGACCCCAATGGATTAGCAGTCCATCATCGCCTTAACCACTCGGCCACCTGTCTCTTACTGCTGCACATCAAAAGCAATTATTATTATTTTTAATATACAGCTATTGATTGTCTCTTATTGTAAAGGTAGATGCCAAAGTTGGTATTCACAGAACAAAATCATCCAAAAGAAAAAATATGCACTCAAAAGAAAAGTTAGAGGAATCACAAAACATGAAAGGGTTGGTAAGGATCAGTGCAATATGTTATTTAAAATATTAACATCAAGTGTCTATGTATAAAGGAAAGGATCAGTGCAATATGTTATTTAGAATATTAACATCAAGTGTCTATCTATAAGGGAAAGGAGCAGTGCAATATGTTATTTGCAATAGTAACATCAATTGTCTATGTCTAAAGGAAAGGAGCAGTGCAATATGTTATTTAAAATAGCAACATCAATTGTATATGCATTAAGGAAAGGAACAGTGCAATATGTTATTAAAATATTAACATCAAAAATGACAATTGTCTATGTATACTGACGAGATAAAGAAACGCCTCATCGGGAATTTCCGCTATATATTGTATATACCGCACACTTAATGCCACATAATATTCCAAAGAAATCCTAAGATGTTTTGTAAAACAAAGTTGCAGTTGGTTACAGAAAGGACACAACTGTGATGTTGTAGACGTTTTAATCACAGTACACTTTATAACAAGAAATTCATAAATATTGAAGTTCCTCTTTGAAAAATTGACTATTTTAGTACTGTATTTAATGTAAAGAGTTTGCAGAAATTTGCATCCTAAGTTTGCTCACATGCTTGAGCCAAACAGATACTCTGCCAATAATCAAACTTTGAAGAAATAATATTTGCTGTGTTTTGTGTTGTTTTAGTATTTTTTCCGAAAAGAAAGGTCTTACGTAGCCATGTACCATTCGATTAACAGCAGCATAGTGTACATACAATATATAGCAGAAATTCCCGATGAGGCGTTTCTTTATCTCGTCAGTATAGAAAGGGAAGGAGCAGTGCAATATTTTATTTAAAATATTAACATCAATATAAAGGAAACGATCAGTGTAATATGTTATTTAAAATATTAACATCGACTGTCTATGTAGAAAGGAAAGGAGCAGTGCAAAGCGTTATTTAAAATATTAACATCAAGTGTATATGTATAAAAGAAAGGATCAGTGCAATATGTTGTTTGAAATGTTAACATCAGTTTTCTATATATAAACAACAAGTAAATCGAAGAAAGAAACTAAAGAAAAATAGAGCAGTCATACTCATACATAGACAAATGTATGTAAAGCTGGTAGTAGGAAAATTGACATGTCGCCAGTTCTTAGCGCAGCCCTATTGTGGATGTCGGAGTATATTGACAATATGTTATATTATAACATAGTTGCACTTGCTTTATTATACAGTGACACGTGCTGTTGTTTGTCGGAGGTATCGTTTTGGTTTGATTGGTTGAAATGGATAAATGATTGACAAGTGGCGACATGTTAACTGTTAATATGCTGGAAAAGGGTACGACGTATTTCGCATTCGCATCATCTCCTACAGTGCTTCGCAGCATTACTCGAACTTCTAATACACCCGCACTATATAGCCTAGTTTAAAATATCTCGTTATATTGAACGATATATCACTGTAATTGTTGCAACGTTAGGAGAATAAGCATTGCGCATTGCGCATTCCGCATTGTAACGTATGCAACGTTAGGGTAACGTATGCAACGTTAGGAGAGCAAGCAAAGCAATGCGAAAGATTTCAGATGTGTGCGTTATTTTCACATTTTAGGGGTATTAGAATAGAAATAGAACATCGTTTACGGTGAATTATCTATAATATATCACGGTTTGTCGTTCAATTGTAAACAATATTTTCACGAGCCCGAAGGGCGAGTGAAATTATTGTTTACAATTGAACTCGAAACCCTGATATATTAAACGATAATTCACAGTAAACGATGTTCTATTTCTTAAGTAAATCGAAGGTTTCCATATTGGTTACGTCATCGCGCCTTAGATTCCCGCCAAAACAAATTTGCATTCCAAATCAAAATGATCATCCAAATTTTGCAATGTCATTCAGCTGATTGCCCCATCAGTAGTTTATTTACATAAAACCAGTGATAAAACCTTCATCTGCATTGTAAAAAAAAACATTTAACGCAAATTATACATCAACACGTGTGGTTAGCGGCCATAATGTTTAAATAGTAACAGTGCACTATTTTCTGTGCCGTAGACCCTAGACGTTTCGGCACCCATTTATATTTGAGTATTATAATGAAGTAAAGAAGTAAAGAAATTAAATATTTTCTATAAGATCACTTGTAATTCATTTAAAATGTAAAGTTGATTGCCTTAACGGCAACTCCGAAGCGGTTTTGAGCCTGAACACAACTAAAACATGAACATAAATAGGGCCCATATGATAATCATTTGTAAAATTTAAGTAAATATGACTTATATTATATTGTAGCATGGTCACTGAAATTACCATTGTAATAGCTCAGGTGTAAATCGTTTAATTGAAAATACTTGAATATGTTCCCTTTAACATCTATAATAATATATACATAAGACCAAAAAAAAACTTATCTTTATTCATACAATATCTTTTAATTCTTCACTTTACCTTCCTGTCATCTCCATATCGACGACTACAGGTATGTGACTTGAACAAAGCCTCCACAAACTAACCCATTATTAAAAATCGTCTACATATAACGCATGCGTTATACTTTTCTTGGTAACATTGTAATACATCTAAGTAATAGTAACACCGCCGTTACGCTATTGATATATTCGTTATATTTGTTATATAATTGCGCAAGAGTCACATTGAATTATTGCACAATATGTATGTAACTTTATAACTTACTAAGGTTTATTTTGGGATAGCCTCGACCCAATTAGACCTATGACGGGCTAAGGAAAGTTTTAATTTTCACTTGATGATTTATCAATAAAATCACTTTACCATATACAAATATTTGTAATTGATTTCAAAAGTCGAGTTGACAAAGTTTAAAGCGACGAACTGCTAATTCATTGGCGTTAGATTTATCGTTTAGATGGTAAACCTCTATGAACATTCTGTACTGAAATGGTTAAACGCATGGGAGACCGCATAGATTGGCAGTCCATCGCCTTAACCGCTTGTCCAGCTCGTCACATATATTATGTTTCTTTGAACGAACGCAATTACTTTTATTTGCATATATACAGAATATAAATGGTTAAAAAAATCTAAAAGGTCTAACCATAATAAGCCTAAAAAGTACCCCTGCTTTAAGATGCTTTAAGAGAAAGCCTGATGTACCCCCATGTAACAACAATACTCATTCTTATTGCATATTTTATATATAGATGAGGATCATTTACATGGTCTTAATTGTAACATCGTAATAAGGTACTTTTTTTAATGTGTTGATAGTTTTATAACTATAGTATTTTATAATTCTAATTAGAATGGCATGGCTATCTTATAGTATTAACGATATATTATTTATGTTTATATTTATTGTAAACCAATTTTACAAGTGATTATCATATGGGCCCTATTTATGTTCATGTTTAGTTGTATTCAGGCTCAAAACCGCTTCGGAGTTGCCGTTAAGGCAATCAACTTTGCATTTTAAATGAATTACCTGTGATCTTATAGAAAATGCTTCTTTACTTCATTATAATACTCAAATATAAATGGGTGCCGAAACGTCTAGGGTAAAAAGTAGTATAGATGCCGAAATGGTTTGATGCCGAAACGTCTAGGTGCCGTTTCGTCTAGGTGTCGAAATTGTTTGGTGCCGAAACGTCCAGAATCGATATTGATCTGACTCACAGACGCAAAACTTGAGAATTGTCTGCATTTGTTAATAAGCATTTTTCATGTACTGATCACTGGGACCCTGCTTTAATTAGACTAATATACTATATACACATTAGTTTTCGTCTAGAAAATATGTAAAGAAATAAACATGTTCATCAAATGAAAAAACGTGTGTGCAACATGAAATACATATTATAAAATGGCCTAACATATAATAAAATATACAAGCTAAAAACAAACGACGAGGATGAGATTCGAACTCACGCGGGCAGAGCCCAATGGATTAGCAGTCCATCGCCTTAACCACTCGGCCACCTCGTCTCATATAGTGCGTATAACTAACATAATCTATATACAGACAGTAGATCTAGTTAACTAACATAATCTATATAGAGACAGTAGATATAGTTAATTAACATAATCTATATAGAGACAGTAGCTCTAGTTGACACACTGCCAGCTGTTACATTGACACTTTATACCTTTCTGTAGATAGGCTTAAAGGGACACACGGCAATCTTGATTGTTAAAAAAAAAAATCTCGGCGTCCCGTTTGTATTTTTACATTGCAAATATTAGTTCAATCATTAATAATAAGTATAAGAATAGTATAAATCAAATGGTTTTTGTATATTACTGAAAATATTGCACCAATAATATATTTCAACATTTGGTAAATTAAAGTAAAGACAATTGAAACCTCAACTTTTTATTTAATGATATGCAAGCAGGTTTAAAGTCAAAATATAACCGGTTAAATAAATATAGAAGCTAATTTTAACGCTTGAAAAAACGTCAAGATTGTCTTGTGTCTCTTTAATACACCACGACCACTAGTTTGACACGTGGGTGTGTTATGGGTAAGCCCCTCTGCTCACACCCTCGCAATACCGACACCCGACAATAATTGTTTGTGAAAACAAAAAGATCACAACCAATCATACTCGCCTTTGCATAGGCTATAAATCTATAAATTACTATATCTAATATTCTAATGAAGTGGTAAACACGTCCGCTGACAAGGGAGCGTAAACCAATCAATATAGTATACCTTTTAAAATGTACATTTTCGGGTTGTCAGAAACGCTAAAAGTTTTTTTGTTTTGAAAAACACTGAAAATATTTTATTTTGAAATGAATTTATTTTGTTTTGGTTGTCTGTAATTAATATATTTTATTTTGGTTGTCAGCAATGCTGCAATTACCATTTTTTAGTTTCGGGTTTCAGAATAAATTTTAGAGAGGCACAATTTGACTTTAAAGTCAGTTCCTGACATATTGCCGGTTATTATATTTATTCTTTAACTAATTTTAATACAGTTTGTAACTTAGTCTCATGGGAATATATATATACATAGGCAGATGACCAAGAGTGTAAAGCACCTCCCACCGCCATCCCACCCTCCCTAAAACCTCGGCCAATAGTCAATATTGTGTTAGGGTATGTATGCCATTATGTACATTATACATTTGTGCACCTCCCGTTTTGGGTATAACAATTACTAAAAATTGCTTGTCTTCTCGATACCTCAAGAACAGCTGGCACTACAAACTCAAAACTTGGCAGAAATGTTTGTGTCATGGCCTAGTTGTGCACCTCCCCTTTTGGGTAGATTCGCATAAGAAATGTGGTTGCCATGGCAACGAAACAAAAATCGGGAATTCATGAATTTCATAAGAAAATTTGTTTTAGTTCCTGCTGATAAAATTAATAATGTAATTATTTGGACATTACGTTATTTTTTATATCTGGAACTCGGGAGCCCTAATTCGTATACACCAGTTCAATCCACTCGGTGCACTACTTTCAAGGCTAGGGTAGACGAAAAGCAAAATAAACTTCGAACTATGTACTGGATTCCTAAATTGCATAAACTGCCTTATAAAGCCCGCTTTATTACGAATTCTGATGCCTGCACCAGTACAAACATCTCCAAACGTTTAACTTTTTGTCTTTGTCACAAAATAATCACGAGTGGAGCGTCGTACACAGCTTTTGTAAGCATCTGTCAGTCACACGCTAATCTATTGTTCATTTGAAACCAATTCACAATTTCCATGATATATTCAGGTAACGGCCGCTAGAGGGCGTCCGGAAGGGCCGTTTAATAATTTTAGTTTTGTGCTAATGCCATCTCTTTAAAGAGCAAAGTTGTTTAAGGGCCTTTAGTGTAGATTTTAATACTGCGCATGTTGTCACGTGTGTCACGGATTGAACAGGGGAAATAATGGTTTGGGCGTAACGTTTGCTATAAAATCCATTGTCTTCTAGTTTTGGCCGGGATTGCTTGATAATTGCTTTGTTTGGAGCAGAAGTTGGACGCCAAAATTCACAGGCAATATGTGGTCAGTATTTATTTTATGAACTTTTATCGTACATTTGTATTCAGTGGGCGTCGCCATCTTGGTTGGCGGTTATGACATCCGGTTAGCTTTTATGTTTCTCAAACACTAACTTGAGACTAGCATATGTTTTGAAGTTACTTTATTAGATGTAATTATTGTAACTGATCATTAATTGTAAAACAATATTAATTCGATAACGTGGTATAATAGGGGCATTAGTTAACGTTGGCGTATAACTCAGTGATTGTAATACACGATTGAATTGAAAATGTTGTATATTAGATGCATTAGCTAACAATGAGATGAGTGACTAGTATAAATGTTCGACGCGTATACAAGGCGTTGTAGAATATACATTCATTGCTACTCATCATAATTAGAGAGTGGCTTGTATATATTTATTAGATAATGATTTGTTGGTGTAATGATAATCATATAAGATTGGTGGGTTTATGAACCGACATCTAAAACGTATGTATTATTACAGCCTAACCCGTCCGGTGCAGATAACCCGTCCGGTGCAGATAAACCGTCCGGTACAGATAAGCCTCCCGGAGTGGAGCTAAGCCTTAAGGGTGTGTAAGCCCTTTAGGTGATTCGACACTAGAATCAACATATAACGTTACGAGCGGGGGAGACGGTCCCCGTACCTGTGCAACATGGCCAGGTTATACAATCGACAACCCCCGGGACACGAAGTGGGCCCGTTATCAGTCCTCCCTGGAGGAACATCATCCACAACCTCAGTGGAGGTTAATCATCATTATATCGCGTCATCAACCCTTATAGTTCCCGCATCATCATATTCATGAGCTCTCGCGCATCACAGTTATTGGGCATACACTGAAACATGGCTTGGCCTAACTAGCCTGGCCTCATTGGCCTGGCCTGGCCTGGCCTGGCCTGGCCTAAAACTTGTTTACCTTAATTGTTATTGTTCCAGGTCATTGTCCTTAGTCAGGTCGATTGACCAACTTCACAATGAGGGGCATTCACAAAGGTCTAAACTTCAGATAACTATATTTGATTGCATTGAATTAGCATTGGTTATGATATGTCAATGCTTAACGTGTAGAAGGAAGGAACATAACTTGTGCAAATGGGAATACAATAATGTATAAGGATGATATGAATAATAAAATAAATTAATGTTTGAAATTGATAATACGATTGAGTGGTTTATAAATGAATGGCAGGATATACAACAATATATTAATGCAATGATAATGATTCAATAAATAAGTTAAGGATATGTTGGTACAATATTTTTGGAAAGGTGAGATGGTGGGTGTATGGTAAATAAAATTGAATAGGTAGTGGGCAAATGGATAGGTGGATGGATGGTTGAAAGGGTGAGTGGTTCCACTTTGGTAGGGTGGATGGGTTGCTGGATGGTAGGATGTGTAGTGTAATATACTCTATATAGTATTTGATTGCATATATTACCTAAGAGGTTGGTAATATATACTTTTCATTGTATATATAATGGGATTATATCATGGATATAATGATTGATGCATATAGATGGGCAGATAAAATGAACTTAAGTCAAATATTTATTAAGAGACCACTAATGGGACAAACAAATACAGGTGCATTTTCAATAAAAAAAACACACGATACACTTGGGAACTCAAATGGTGTATGGTCTAAGAGCATGTGGTATTTTAATAGAGGCAGTGTTCACATTCAAATGTGCTTTATAATTATGATAGCAACTGATATCAACGAATGTTGGTTGATATGATCTTTTTTTATTTCGCTTTGAATTTGTTTTCCCGAACCACATTGATTACGCGAAAACTATAAGAGCTATCAGGTCAAACCTTAGCATAGCTGTCCTTTTACCTCAACAATGGGCATTTTTATATTCTGACATTAAAAACTGAATTTCAAGGTTACCATATCTAAAATCTTTGAAAATGGTCCTTCGGTGACAATTTTCAAGGTGCACAACTCATTTTACAAAATTTGGTTAGTTTGGCCTTCATTGTTTAGTTATAAAAGTAAATTATGCGAACCATATTTAAAAATAAGATTCTTTAAAGATAGAAACTTGAATGTGGGATATAATGACCTCTGTGTCTTATTTAAATAGATTTTCACATGACCAAGACACGTTGAAAAGTGGTAATAACCGTTGGTTTATGCAACGTGTTGGTGGCAAATGTTAAACAGCATATGCAAGTTAGAATACTAGTCGATCTTAAAAACGAAGGTCAATATTAGATAGCTGTGATTTGCTTGAAGAGCCTTAAACATTGAAAATATTTAAATATTTAAAAGCGTGTCCTGTTGCTATCGTATTGCTTTACCATATAACTATTTGGCCGAATTATAATCACCTTGTAACTCTAAATGTAGTTCAAGGTGATGGGACATTAATGGGTTCTGTCTGGTCAAATCAGGGTCAGCTCCCTAGAATTGAAACAAGTTACAATAATGAATGATTGCCCAGGGATCCATCAAACCACTATTAAATCCGAGTTCTTTATTATTCTAAAGCATGTACATTTAAACTTTATTTCAGAGTGATTTTGCATATATTGTTTTCTTTCGAAAACTGGAATCTTTAATTAAATAACTGTTTAGGGAAAAATGATATCATGTTATGTTGATAGTATTGAGAGAGAAAATGAGTTTTGTTTTGTCTATAAGATTCCATATTTCAAAACTATTTTAGAACAGGGTCTGCCGCTCTGGTCTACCAATGGCACCACTGAGCCAATTTATGATTTTCAGTAAAATAAAATTGTTATGTCAACAAAATGCAACATCTACTTGTCTCTACCCTTGTTGGGAGCAACTGTTGATTATATGTCTATGCAAAACATTGTAACCTCTGGGGCGGGGCCAGTCTTGACCCCAGGGTCACTATTTGAACAAACTTGATAGAAGATCAAAAGCTGATGCTACATGTAATATATGAGAGCTATGTGCCTTGTGGTTTCAGAGAAAAAAAACTGTTTTACCGGTCAGTTGTTCAAAAAAACTGTTTTGTTGACCCTGGGAACTTCATTTGTACACATTATATAGTCTTGGCGATCATTAATGAAGAAAAACTGTCAAAATATGTTCCGTGGTTCTTGATAATAAGCTGTTTTGACCATATATGGTAATGGCGGCCATCTTGGATGTCGCATTGACCTAATTCATATAAATTTGACAGCATTGACCTCAGGATCATCCATGTGAAGTTTGGTTAAAATCAGCCAAGCGGTTTATGCAAATACGTCATTTAAACGAAAGTTAACGGACGGACGTTGATGTTTCTTTAAGATAGAGATATGTCTCTTTAAACTAGAGAGATGTCTCTTTAAGATAGAGAGATGTCTCTTTAAACTCTAGAGATATGTCTCTTTAAGTTAGAGAAATGTCTCTTTAAGCTAGAGATATGTCTCTGTAAACTAGAAGATGTCTCTTTAAGCTACAGAGATCTCCCTTTAAGCTAGAAAGATGTCTCTTTAAACTAGAGAGATGTCTCTTTAAACTAGAGTGATTTCTCTTTCAACTAGAGAGATGTCTCTTTAAGCTAGAGAGATGTCTCTGTAAACTAGAGAGATGTCTTTTTATGCTACAGAGATGTCCCTTTCAGCTAAAAAGATGTCTCTTTAAAGTAGAGAGATGCCTCTTTAAACTAGAGAGATGTCTCTTTAAACTAGAGTGATTTCTCTTTAAACTAGAGAGATGTCTCTTTAAGCTACAGAGATGTCCCTTTAATCTAGAAAGATGCCTCTTTAAACTAGAGAGATGGCTGAGATGTCTCTTTCAACTAGGGAGATGTCTCTTTGAACTAGAAAGACGTCTCTTTAAGCTAGAGAGATGTCCCTTCAAGCTAGAGAGATAGAGAGGTGTCTCTGTAAACTAGAAAGATGTCTCTTTAATCTAAAGAGATGTCCCTTTCAGCTAAAACGATGTCTCTTTAAACTAGAGAGATGTCTCTTTAAACTAGAGAGATGTCTCTTTAAACTAGAGTGATTTCTCTTTAAACTAGAGAGATGTCTCTTTAAGCTACAGAGATGTCCCTTTAAGCTAGACATATGCCTCTTTAAATTAGAGAGAGGACTCTTTAAGCTAGAGAGATGTCTTTTTAAACCATAGTGATTTCTCTTTAAACTAGAGATGTCTCTTTAAACTAGAGATATCTCTTTAATCCATAAAGATGTCTCTTTAAGCTAGAGAGATGTCCCTTTAAGCTAGAGAGATATCTCTTTAAACTATAGAGATGTCTCTTTAAACTAGATAGATGTCTCTGTAAACTAGAAAGATGTCTCTTTAAGCTAGAGAGATGACCCTTTAAACTAGAAAGACGTCTCTTTAAGCTAGAGAGATGTCCCTTCAAGCTAGAGAGATGTCTCTTTAAGCTAGAGAGACATCTCTGTAAACTAGAGTGATTTCTCTTTAAACTAGAGAAATGTCTCTTTTAAGCTAGAGAGTTGTCCCTTTAAGCTAGAAAGATGCCTCTTTAAATTACAGAGATGACTCTTTAAACTAGAGAGATGTCTCTTTAAACTATAATGATTTTTCTTTAAACTAGAGATATCTCTTTAATCTAGAAAGATGTCTCTTTAAGCTAAAGAGATGTCCCTTTAAGCTAGAGAGGTATCTCTTTAAGCTATAGAGATGTCTTTTTAAACTAGAGAGATGTCTCTGTAAACTAGAAAGATGTCTCTTTAAGCTAGAGAGATGTTCAGTTAAGCTAGAGAGATGTCTCTTTAAGCTAGAGAGATGTCCTTTTAAGCTAGAGAGATGTCTCTTTAAACTAGAGAGATGTCTCTTTAAGCTAGAGAGATGTCCCTTTAAGCTAGAGAGATGTCCTTTAAAGCTAGAGAGATGTCTATTTAAACTAGAGAGATGTCTCTTTAAACTAGAGTGATTTCTCTTTAAACTAGAGAGATGTCTCTTTAAGCTACAGAGATGTCCCTTTAAGCTAGACATATGCCTCTTTAAATTAGAGAGATGACTCTTTAAACTCGAGAGATGTCTCTTTAAACAATAGTGATTTCTCTTTAAACTAGAGATGTCTCTTTAAACTAGAGATATCTCTTTAATCCAGAAAGATGTCTCTTTAAGCTAGAGAGATGTCGCTTTAAGCTAGAGAGATATCTCTTTAAACTATAGAGATGTCTCTTTAAACTAGATAGATGTCTCTGTAAACTAGAAAGATGTCTCTTTAAGCTAGAGAGATGACCCTTTAAACTAGAAAGATGTCTCTTTAAGCTAAAGAGATGTCCCTTCAAGCTAGAAAGATGTCTCTTTAAGCTAGAGAGATGTCTCTGTAAACAAGAGTGATTTCTCTTTAAACTAGAGAAATGTCTCTTTTAAGCTAGAGAGATGTCCCTTTAAGCTAGAAAGATGCCTCTTTAAATTACAGAGATGACTTTTTAAACTAGAGAGATGTCTCTTTAAACTACAGTGATTTTTCTTTAAACTAGAGATGTCTCTTTAATCTAGAAAGATCTCTTTAAGCTTAAGAGATGTCCCTTTAAGCTAGAGAGGTATCTCTTTAAGCTATAGAGATGTCTCTTTAAACTAGAGAGATGTCTCTGTAAACTAGAAAGATGTCTCTTTAAGCTAGAGAGATGTTCAGTTAAGCTAGAGAGATGTCTCTTTAAGCTAGAGAGATGTCCTTTTAAGCTAGAGAGATGTCTCTTTAAACTAGAGAGATGTCTCTTTAAGCTAGAGAGATGTCCCTTTAAGCTAGAGAGATGTCCCTTAAAGCTAGAGAGATGTCTCTTTAAGCTAGAGAGATGTCTCTTTAAGCTAGAGAGATGTCTCTTTAATCTAGAAAGATGTCTCTTTAAGCTATAGAGATGTCCCTTTAAGCTGGAGAGATGTCTCTTTAATGTGTTGCTTCAAACTGTCTATATGAAGACAAAAATGTGTTACTTCAAACTGTCTATTTCACATTAATAAAAACATGTTTCCATTACATCATAAACTGGTTGCATTATCATATGAAGACAAAAATGTGTTGCTTCAACATGATAACTATCAAATTATTATTTCTGAATGACCCTCACAAGGTGTACAATTCCTAACATACTCCGTACAGCTGCATTGTCCCATGAGAGAGGTGCTAACCTTAACGTGAGCCACTGACCGTGTAGAAATAACATAAATGACCTTGAATAGCAAACATTAACCCCAGTTTTGAACCCATGACTCCTTGGCCTGACCTTAACTAGCCCCAAGGGACCAATTTATCTTAGGCCAGGCCAGGCCAGGCCAGGCCAGGACAGGCTAATGAGGCCAAGCCATGTTTCAGTGCATGCCCAGTTATCGCGCTAGATCCTAATTCGTGTGAACATCCGCATTGTTATAACTTTAACAACACTTTAGTGTCGTATATAGTCGGTCGACACATTCAGTATTTGTGATAATACTAAGAACGTCGTAAACGTTCATGAGAACAGTCTTTTCATATTTCATCTGTATATTCGCTTGTGTTTTTTTATAATTGTATATATATTTAACTTATTTTAAAAGCTGCATTAAACCGTCATTGATTCTTTCCTGAGTTAGCCCCAACCACTAGGGTCATCTTGCGACAGTCACTGCCGTTAAAGACCACGTTAAACAATATTGTGCTGAAGCTTATGACAACTCTATGTTTCATGTATAGGTAAGTAAGTTAGTAAGTTCTTTATTTATAGAGGGTGACTCAATTGGCATAGCCACTCTTTCTTGAGGCCCTCTTAATTACATATTTACACATATGATACAACAAAATAAACGTAATTTAGCAAACAGCTATAGGCATAGTTATGAACACATATCAAAACATATGACAATGTGATATTTTAAAATGAAACGCTGTCTAAAATCAATATTCATGACATTGTATAATTGTGCATGCTCATATTTGTAATTCTGTAATTCTATACACATTGGTGTTAGAAGAGTTTCACCAAATAACACAGCAATAATTAAGATGATGTTGTATATATGCATTGTAGAATAATAAACTATGTTCCTGTGATATATACGAACGTATTCTGGTTAACAGTCACATACATGACAATATCTTTTTGGAAATATACTGAACATGGTCATTTCAATGCATATTTTCATCTAATATTGTGTTAGTTTTATTTTGAAGCCTGTCGGGCGGTCTGTCTTTCAACCAATTAATGTATGATTAGATCATATGTCATACCTTCGCCTGTGTAAAAAACGTGACATATTCTTATAAAAATTCGAAAACTAGGAATAATAAAATGGCATATTCTGCATGAATAACGAATATAATATCTAATAAGGATCATCTAAAAGTAAGGTCGACGAGGATGAGATTCGAACTCACGCGGGCAGAGCCCAATGGATTAGCAGTCCATCGCCTTAACCACTCGGCCACCTCGTCGCATATAGTGCGTATCTGAAGTTATTGTTATCTTAATACAAATGCACTAAATATTGAAAGACTGACAGCTGTTAAATATACACTTCATATATTGTTCTCCCATTTCTGCTCTGATATGCAAGAAAAAGAATCTATCACCGGATACCCATGAAATATTCTTATAAGCTTACATGACACGTGACTTACGACGTCATGACGTTACGTCGATGTCGCCTTATTCTGGCGTTAAATCAGCAGTCATTGATTTTATGCCGGTAATAAACACATAATGGGGGGAAAATAATCTATCATGAGTGATCCATGTGAGACAGGGAATGAATATTCTTATTCTAAACTACAAAAACTAAGAATAATAAAATATTAACTGGTATGACCTGCATATATAACGAATATAGCGAATTTAACATTCAATAAGGATCAAATAAAATTATGGTCGACGAGGATGAGATTCGAACTCACGCGGGCAGAGCCCAATGGATTAGCAGTCCATCGCCTTAACCACTCGGCCACCTCGTCAGATATATGATTAGATTTATTCTATATCCGTAGTTATTGTTTCAAATGCACTAAATATTGACATATTGCCAGCTGTCACATGAACATACAATCTTCATATTATGTTTTATACCTGTAAATTGTCTAAATAGTTTTCTTATTTAGTTTTAGTTATTTAGTTATTTAGTTTTATACATATAGGAACCGTGGGTCTGTGACGTTAGCCCACAGAACCCACACACCCCACCCGCACACCCGTCACCAATTTAATGAAAATTTGCTCATACCGCGCCGGGTATTAGAATAGAAATAGAACATCGTTTACGGTGAATTGTCTATAATACATCACGGTTTGTCGTTCAATTGTAAACAATAATTTCACGAGCCCTCTTCGGGCTTCGGGCTTGTGAAATTCGGGCTCGTGAAATTATTGTTTACAACTGAACGACAAACTTCGGGCTCGTGAAATTATTGTTTACAATTGAACGACAAACCGTGATATATTAAACGATAATTCGCAGTAAGCGATGCTGGAGTATTGTTTGTCCGAAAAATTTAAAGTACATTATTTTGTTATAGTTGTCAAAAAAGCCAAAAGTACCGTATTTGTCTATGGTTGTCAGAAGCGTTTGTACGTTATTATGTTTTGACTGTCCGACAATTTGAAAGTACATTATTTTGTTTTGGATGTCAGAACGCTGAAAATCTCCAGGTACTGATTGTCCGAACATTTGAAAGTATCGTATTTTGTTTTGGTTGTCCGAAACGGTGAAAGTAACTCTATTTTTTTTCTTCAGAAATTGTAAAATTACCTAATTTTGTTTTGGTTTTCAGAATCAACACTAACAACTAGTCTACGCCTACGGGTACGGACATTTACTTCAGTTTGAAGACTGTCGTACTGCCTTTCTTTTACCCGTTTAATGAATGATCAGTGTACATCATCAAATCATATGCCCGACCTTCGTCAGTGTAATATAAAATGACCTTTTCTTATACTTAGAATAATAAAAAGGCACGTATAACTTGTATAACGAATATAACATCGTATAAGGTTCAAATAAAAGTATTGCCGACGAGGATAAGATTCGACCTCACGGAGGCAGAGCCTAATGGATTAGCAGTACATCGCCTTAACCACTCGGCCACCTCGTCACATATATTCAGTCTGTATCTCAAGTTAACCCTTTTTGTGTTTGTGATGTCGTTTGCTTTTATTATTGCTTTTGCCTTCTTGTTTCTCTGTTTGCGTGTTTGTTTCTGTGTTTTGTGGTTGACTGTCCTCCTTGAATGCTACTTTCCCTGTCCGATCTTTTTATATTTCTTTTAATGTCATCGTAATACAAATGCACTATTGCGATATTGCCAGCTGAAATATATATATATATATATACATTTCCTATGCGTTTCTACCAAAGGAAACTGTTTTATATGTTGTATAATTTAGTCTCATAGAAATAGGAACCAGGAACCTGTTGCGTTGACCAACTCCGCGCACTCCGTACACATACAAGCACTTCTCGCCCTACTTCACTCCCTACCCACCGACCCCGGTCGTAAATAGTATGACAGGGTCCATCACTTCCCCTCCATAATAATTGGTTATGAAAGAAAACATACTAAAGTTTACCGATTGAAAGCTGATATAAACGCTAGCTCTGTGGGTGAAATTTCGTAAACTTAGAAATGAGACAATTGACCTAATCAGGAAAAACCAAAGATGACCACTTCAGAAAAATGTCAGAGAAACTAAAAATTGAAAATCGATCTATTAAAAACTGGTGGTCAACCTTAAACTATTTTATGTTTTCAAATGGAAAAGTATTCGTACCCGCGCTGCAATCAGATAGTTCTATTATAACAGACGACTATGAGAAAGAAACCCCTCTTAAATGATTTTTATCGAGAACAAACTTTAATAAATGACGCTAATACAGGACCTCCCATCTTACCCACTATCAACGATTCGACGCTCAGTTCTATTCTGCTAAGTCCGATAGAGGTAAAAGAAATTCTTGAAACCCTACCACTAGGAAAAGCTGTAGGTCCCGATACAATTAACAACCGTGTTCTTAGAGAACTAGCCATCGAACTATCTGAACCTTTGTGTTCTTTATATAATCATACTTAAGGGAAAGCCTTGTGCCAGTAACTTGGAAGGAAGCCCACGTTTGTCCAATTTTTAAATCTGGAGACCAATCAATCCTGTCCAACTACAGACCTAAAGCACTTCTTAGCTGTGTTGAAAAAAGTTTTTTTAGAAAACATCATTTTTAAACACGTATTTAACTTCTTCCAAACCAATAACATCTTAATTGCAATGCAGTCTGGATTTGTTCCAGGTGACTCAACAATTAATCAGCTTGCATACTTATACAATTTCTTCTGTAAAGCTCTAGATTCTGGAAAGGAAATAAGGGCGATTTTCTGTGAAATCAGCAGAGCCTTTGATCGTGTTTGGCACGAGGGAATTATTGCAAAACTGTAGGCTGCTGGTATCACAGGAAATCTCTTAAAATGGTTCCAAAGTTATATTAGTGACAGAAAACAACACGTTGTCTTACCTGGTATCCAATCGGAATGGAATGACATTAAAGCCGTGTTCCCCAAGGATCTATCTTAGGGCCTCTTTTATTCTTTCTTTATATTAATGATATTGTTATAGACATCAATTCAAACATTAATATTTTCGGAGATGACACGGGCATGTTTATTGTTGCAGATAATCCTCTCGCTGCTGCAAATACACTTAATTCTGATCTACTAAAAATATCAAAATGGACAGATCAATGGCTTGTTACATTTAATCCAGCCAAAACCAAATCTCTCCTTATTTCACGAAAAGTTAATTTCATAAACCACCCGCCTGTATTCATGTACGATCAAATGATACCTAAAGTCCAAGACCATAAGCATCAGACATAAGTGTCTGTTTGTCAAATGATCTATCCTGGCAAAAGCACATTGAAATATCAAATCCAAATCATGGTAAAGGATTAATATTATGCGAAAACTTAAATTTAAACTTGATAGAGTTTCACTAGAAACCATCTATACGTCATATATTAGACCTATATTAGAATACGGTGATATTCTATTCGAATTCTGCACACAATACGAACAATAATAGTTAGACAAAATACAAAATGAGGCTGCACGAGTAGTAACTGGAGCAAAGAAACTTGTTTTCACTGACAACCTTTACAGAGAAATCGGATGGGAAACTCTTGGAAACAGGTGCCGTAAACACAAACTCATCATGTTTTATAAAATGGTTAACCATTTAACCCCAACTTTCCTCTCTGATTTGGTTCCTGCTTTTGTCGGTAACATCTCTAGGTAAACCTACGAAATGCCATGAACATCCAAACTATTAATGCCCATGCAAATTATCACTACGACTATTTTCTCCCCTCTGTCAATCGCGAATGGAATAACTTACCTGAGACTCACGTCAAGCCAAAACAATGTTGTCTTTCAACAACTCACTTAATCGTGATAGTAACAACATTCCATGCCACTACTACTATCTCAACTGCACAATAGACTGCGTTTAAATTGCAGCAGTTCCCTCAATAACGACCTGTTTTCAAAAAACATGGTCGATTCGCCTCTGTATACCTGTGGGCTCGTAGGAAACGCTGAACATTTCTTTTTTAACTGCAATAAGTACATCGATATAATACATGTATTTCTAAATTCAATCTCCCGTCTACCAAACACTACGCTAAAAAAATACTTCTCTTTGGAGAAGAAAATGTATCATAAGACACAAGCATAAGATCTTCTCTTCAGTGCGGTACATAATTATATAAAAAACTCAAAACGATTTATCTAGTAGTTCGGTTCATTCTTTCTGTTGTTGTATTCTCAAACCGGCAGCACCCCCTCGCATGTGTCAAACCCCACTTACCCCAATTTCAAACAACGATATAAAATGACAATTGAATTGTATTCTCTTTCAGTCGATTTAACATTTCAAGTCGTTATAAAAAAAAAACTTTCGTTTTGTATGCCTTATTACTCTACAGTATTATCTTATGTTTCTTTCACAAAACTTGAATATATATAAACTATTTTTGTTAGCACTACTAATTGCTCATACACACTTCCAGAATTTATATTACAAACATTTCAAATTACTTTCAAGGATATCAACAAAAAAAACATCTTGATATAAAAAATTCTAAATAAAATTAAAACGACTACACAAAGGGAAAATACATGTTTAATACAAATACTTGTACCAACACGTTCGTCAGTCAGGTTATACTTTTAGTAATGTTACTGTTCAACCGGTTGGATATATAATTTATGATAATGATGCTACTAAACTTTAAAATAAAAGCACACACATTTCAAAACTAATGTGGATGAAATACGTTTATACACCACATCCACTGGGCCGTAATGATAATATTTATCAACAAGTCTCATGGGCTTAATGGTAACATCGAACGTAAATCGCATCTTCGAAGAGGACATATTGCTTTGCAAATGTCGGTCTGTAGGTCTGTCGGTCGGTCCGTCCCGAAATCTTGTCTTCGCGATAACTCAAGAACAACTACCACTACAAACTAGAAACTTGGCAGGAAAGTTTGTGTCATGGTCTGTGAAATGTGGTTGCCATGGTAACAAAACTTGAAAAAAATTACTAAAAAGTGCTTGTCTTCGCTTCGCGATAACACAAGAACAGCCACGACTACAAACTTCAAAATTCGCAAGGAATTTGTGTAATGGTCTAGTTGTGCATCTCTCCTTTTGGGTACATTTGCATAAAAAATGCGGTTGCTATGGTAAGAAAACTTGTAACAAATTACAAAAGATTTCTTGTCTTCTCGATACCTCAAGAACAGCTGGCACTACAAACTCAAAACTTGGCAGAACTGTTTGTGTCATGGCCTAGTTGTGCACCTCCCCTTTTGGGTAGATTCGCATAAGAACTGTGGCTGCCATGGTAACAAAACAAAAATCGGGAATTCATGAATTTCATAAGAAATTTGTTTTAGTTCCTGCTGATAAAACTACTAATGTAATTATTTGGACATTACGTTATTTTTTATATCTGGAACTCGGGAGCCCTAATGCGTATACACCAGTTCAATCCACTCGGTGCATTACTTTCAAGTCAAGGCTATGGTAGACGAAAAGCAAAATAAACTTCGAACTATGTACTGGATTCCTAAATTACATAAACTGCCTTATAAAACCCGCTTTATTTCGAATTATAATGCCAGCACCAGTACAAACATCTCCAAACGTTTAACTTCCTGTATTACTGCCGTTTAAGATCACGTTAAACAATATTGTGCTGAAGCTTATGACAACTCTATGTTTCATGTATAAGTAAGTTCTTTATTTATAGAGGGTGACTCAATTGACATAGCCACTCTTTCTTGAGGCCCTCTTAATAACATATTTACAACTATGATACAACAAAATAAACGTAATTTATCAAATAGCTATCGGTATAGTTATGAACACATATCAAAAGCATAAGACAATGTGATATTTTAAAATGAAACGCTGTCTAAAGAAAGATACAAATATCGGACGGGGAAAGCAGCATTCAAGGACGACAGTCAACCAAAAAACACAAAAACAAACACGCAAACAGACAAACGAGTAATAAAAAATGCAGACTACATCACAAACACAAAAGGGTTGACAATAGGGCTACCGCCTTGGAACGGTCAGTGGCAACAAAGGCCACTGGGGGTTTAAACCGGTTCTAGGGTGCACCAAACCTCACATTTACCCTACTGACAACCCATTAAAACAGGACAGTGTAAATAAAGAAATCCCCGTCATGATCTAATCACTAACCAACAAGGCAGCATCAATAGGCAATATAAGTAAAACACAAATATGCTCGTGTAAATATAATACAAACAAAAACAATAGCCTAGAAAGCCACAATGAAGGTACTCAATGACTTGGCAGAAGCCAGAGCAACAAGAGAATAAACCATTAAGGGCATGACAGGAAATATCATAGACAAACATCAAACGCCACCGTCCTAATGGGCGTCATCATAGGGTCCACAGCCTGTCCGGTCATTGTACAATTAAAGAGGAAAGCATAGTGGCGAACTGTAAAAGGGTCCACCACCAAGAATGCAGTACGTTGCAAAATGATAGGGTCATAACATCTTTTGATAAACTTTTTAACAAGTTTAACAAAGATAGTATGAAAGTGATCATGACCAAGAATCTTACGAAGTTTATAAATCACATCACCATAGAAGTCAGGTTGTGATAGTCCTTGACTTTATATAATTGTGCATGCTCATCTTTGTAATTCTGTAATTCTATATACATTGGTGTTAGAATAGTTTCCCCAAATAACACAGCAATAATTAAGATGATGTTGTATATATGCATTGTAGAATAATAAACTATGTTCCTGTGATATATAAGAACGTAGTCTGGATAACAGCCACATACGTGACGATATCTTTTTGGAAATATACTGAAAATGGTTATTCCACTGCATATTTTCATCAATATTTACACCTAATATTGTGTCACCTGTTGTCATTTTTAACTCTATATTTTCATAATAAAGCATCAACTAGTGGTATTATGGAGGCTGTCGGGCGGTCTGTTTTTCAACCAATTATTGTATGATTAGAGTATATGTCATACCTTCGCCTGTGTAATAAACGTGACATAGTATTATTCTAAAATTCTAAAACTAGGAATAATAAAATGGCATATTCTGCATGAATAACGAATATAATATCTATTAAGGATCATCTAAAAGTAAGGTCGACGAGGATGAGATTCGAATTCACGCGAGCAGAGCCCAATGGATTGGCAGTAACCACTCGGCCACCTCGTCGCATATATTTAGTGTGTATCTGAAGTTATTGTTTATATGAATACAAATGCACTAAATATTGACAGATTGCCAGCTGGCAAATATACACTTCATATATTGTTCTATGGCTAGAAACTATTTTTCCTTTTTTTGTAATTTAGTTTTATATCTATATAGGAGTCTGGAGTATTTCCATAAGTAATTATAAGATTGCATATCAAACTGAAAAATGTAAAGGAATAATGAAAACCAAAAATTTTAAAAAAAAAAAGGGGGGAAATCAACAGACTTGAACTCTACCTTCCTGGGCACTAACACGGCAGCTCGACCAACTGCACCATTGAGGCTTGTGAATGTTTCATCATTAATATACGTATAATATTAAAGATTACATGCTACATTTTAGTATACTGGTTTACGAAAACGTCATTTCAGCAAGTGAAATGGTAACCTTTCAACATTATAAAATATGTGTTTATACCATTCAAGTTTTTCAGACGAGTTCTCTAGGAATTCAAGCTGTAAAGCATGCTTATTGCCACTTACATGAGTCACAGTCTGTTAACCATAGACAGATTTATAAGCAATATAAGAGTCAGCTGCCTTCGGCAACTGAATGAATATTCTTATTCTAAACTACGAAAACTAAGAATAATAAAATATTCAATGGTATGACCTGCATGTATAATGAATATAGCGAATTTAACATTCAATAAGGATCAAATAAAAATATAGTCGACGAGGATGAGATTCGAACTCACGCGGGCAGAGCCCAATGGATTAGCAGTCCATCGCCTTAACCACTCGGCCACCTCGTCAGATAGATAGTTAGTCTTCACCTATATATTTAGTCTATATCCGTAGTTATTGTTACAAATGTACAAATGCACTGAATGTTGACATATTGCCAGCTGTCACATAAACATACAATCTTCATATTATTTTTTATACCTGTAAACTGTCTAAATAGTTTTCTTATTTAGTTTTAGTTATTTAGTTATTTAGTTTTATACATATAGGAACCGTGGGTCTGTGACGTTAGCCCACAGAACCCACACACCCCACCTGCAGACTCGCCACCAATTTAATGAAAATGGGTCAGAGTCTTTGCTCATACCGCGCCATTATAAATGTCTATGACCACTCCAGTTGTTAAGGTTTACCTATTACCTATTGAAAATATTTACCTGCTGAAAGTAATGATAAAATACTCGAGTCGTCTATTTTCCCAGACACAACTATTTCTTTAACAATAATTAAATCGTACGAATCATGGGGACTATTTTAGTGTTTTACAGTTAAATACAGTTTGCACTTTAGTTTGACCGGGGGAGGTTAGAGTATTGTTTGTCCGAAAAATTTAAAGTACATTATTTTGTTTTGGTTGTCAAAAAACGCCAAAAGTACCGTATTTTGCTTTGGTTGTCAGAAACGTTTAAAGCACGTTAATATGTTTTGATTGTCCAACAATTTGAAAGTACATTATTTTGTTTTGGTTGTCAGAAACGCTGAAATCTCCTTATTAAGTCTTGATTGTCCGAACATTTGAAAGTATCGTATTTTGTTTTGGTTGTCCAAAATGGTGAAAGTAACTTATTTTGTTTTTATCAGAAATTGTGAAAGTACCTTATTTTGTTTTGGTTTTCAGAATCAACACTAACAACGAGCCTACGCCTACGGGTACAGACATTTGATGACTGTCGTTCTGCGTTAATTTTACCCGTTTAATGTATGATCAGTGTACATCATCAAATCATCTGCCCGACCTACATCTGTGTAATATAAAATGACATTTTCTTATTCTAAACTTCGAAAACTTAGAATAATAAAAACGCACGTATAACTGGTATAACGAATATAACATCGTATAAGGTTCAAATAAAAGTATTGCTGACGAGGGTGAGATTCGAACTCACGGAGGCAGAGCCTAATGGATTAGAAGTACATCGCCTTAACCACTCGGTCACATCGTCACATATATTCAGACATTATCTCAAGTTAATGTCATCGTATTACAAATGCACTATTGAGATATTGCCAGCTGAAATATACATATATATACATTTCATATGCTTTTCTACCAAAGGAAACTGTTTTATATGTTGAATAATTTAGTCTCATAAAAATAGGAACCAGGAACCTGTGGCGTTGACCAACTCCAAAGACTCCTCACACATACACGCATTTCTCGCCCTACTTCACCCCCTACCCCACCGACCCCGGTCGTAAATAGTATGACAGGGTTCACCACTTCCCCTCCATAATAATTGGTCATGAAAGAAAAAATACTAAAGTTTACCGATTGAAAGCTGAAATATACGCTAGCTCTGTGCATGAAATTTCGTAAACTTAGAAATGAGACAATTGACCTAATTAGGAAAAACAATGTGAACTTCAGAAAAATGTCAGAGAAACAAAAAATTGAAAATCGATCTATTAAAAACTGGTGGTCAACCTTAAAAAAAATTATGTTTTCAAATCGAAAAGTATCCCCGCGCTGCAATCAGATAGTTCTATTATAACAGACGACTATGAGAAAGCAAACTTCTTAAATGAATTGTTTCGAGAACAAACTTTAATAAATGACGCTAATACAGGACCTCCCATCTTACCCACTATCAACGATTCGACCCTCAGTTCTATTTTGCTAAGAAAAGAAATACTTGAAACTCTACCACTAGGAAAAGTTGTAGGACCCGATACAATTAACAACCGTGTTCTTAGAGAACTAGCCATCGAACTGTCTTAAACTTTGTGTTCTTTATTTAATCATACTTAAGATATAGCCTTGTTCCATTAACTTGGAAGGAAGCCCACGTTTGTTCAATTTTCAAATC
The DNA here is from genome assembly GCA_037043455.1 of Cyrtodaria siliqua. Lineage (NCBI taxonomy): Eukaryota > Metazoa > Mollusca > Bivalvia > Adapedonta > Hiatellidae > Cyrtodaria > Cyrtodaria siliqua. Next base: position 17,127 of record JAWPHD010007428.1, on the reverse strand, counting down.
TGGAGACCAGTCGATCGTGTCCAACTACAGACCTATAGCACTTTTTATCTATGTTGAAAAGGTTTTAGAAAAAATCATTTTTAAACACGTATTTAACTTTTTCCATACCAATGACATCCTAATAACATTGGAGTCTGGATTTGTTCCAGGTGACTCAACAAGTAATCAGCTTGCATATTTATACAATTTCTTTTGTAAAGCTCTAGATTCTGGAAAGGAAATAAGGGCGATTTTCTGTGATATCAGCCGAGCCTTTGATCGTGTTAGGCACGAGGGAATTAAAGCCGGTGTTCCCCAAGGATCCATCTTAGGGCCTCTTTTATTCTTTCTTTATATTAATGATATTGTTATAGACATCAATTCAATCATTCATTTTTTTCGCAGATGACACGGGCATGTTTAGTGTTGCAGATAATCCTCTCGCTGCTGCAAATACACTTAATTCTGATCTACTAAAAATATCAAAATGGACAGATCAATGGCTTGTTACATTTAATCCAGCCAAAACCAAATCTCTCCTTATTTCACGAAAAGTTAATTTCATAAACCACCCGCATGTATTCATGTACAATCAAATGATACCTGAAATCCAAGATCATAAGCATCTCGATGTCTGTCTGTCAAATGATCTATCCTGGCAAAAGCACATTGAAATATCCCATCCAAAGCATGACAAAGGATTAATATTATGCGAAAACTTAAATTTAAACTTGAGACTAGAAACCATCTATACGTCATATATTAGACCTATATTAGAATACGGTGATATTTTATTCGATAACTGCACACAATACGACAAATAAGAGTTAGATAAAATACAAAATAAGGCTGCACGAATAGTAACTGAAGCAACGAAACTTGTTTCCACTGACAACCTTTACAGAGAAATCGGATGGGAAACTCTTGGAAACAGGCGCCGTAAACACAAACTCATCATGTTTTATAAAATGGTAAACCATTTAACCCCAACTTTCCTCTCTGATTTGGTTCCTTCTTCTGTCGGTAACATCTCTAGATACAACCTACGAAATGCCATGAACATCCAAACTAGTAATGCCCATGCAAATTATCACTACGACTCTTTTCTCCCCTCTGTCATTCGCGAATGGAATAACTTACCTGAGACTCACGTCAGGCCGAAACAATGTTTTCTTCCAAAAATTCACTTATTCGTGATAGTAACAACATTCCATTACACTACTACGTCGGACAAAAAACTCCAAATACTGCACAATAGACTGCGTTTAAATTGCAGTTCCCTCAACAACGACCTGTTTTCAAAAGACATGGTCGATTCGCCTCTGTATACATGTGGGCTAGTAGGAAACGCTAAACATTTCTTTTTTAACTGCAATAAGTACACCGATATAATACATGTATTGCTAAATTTAATCCCCCGTCTACCACACACTACGCTGAAAACACTTCTCTTTGGAGATGAAAATGTATCCTACGACACAAACATTCTTATTTTCAGCGCGGTACATAATTATACAAACAACTCAAAACGATTTATCTAGTAGTTCTGTTCTTGTATTCTCAAACCGGCAGCACCCCATCGCATGTTACCCCAATTTCAAACAACGATATAAAATGACAACTGAATTGTATTCTCTTTCAGTCGATTTAACATTTCAAGTCGTTATTATTTTTTTCTTTCGTTTTGTATGGCTTATTACTCTACAGTACTATCTTATGTTTCTTTCACTAAACTGCAATATATATAAACTGTTTGTGTTAGCACTACTCATTGCTCATACACACTTCCAGATTTTATATTACAAACATATCAAATTACTGCTGTTGAACATGCCATCAATTGTGTACAATTATCATCATGTCTAGGAGAAGAACATCATAAGTATTTTACTTTCGTTCTAATCCTTTTTCTTCTAATGTGTACAACTATAGTGTTGTAAGAACATGTGAAATAAAATATGTTTAAACCAAATAAACGCTGGAAGTTGTCATAAACGCTGAAAGTGTCTTATTTTTGTTTGGTTTCGTGTATAAAACACTTCAAAGATTTTCAGAAAAGCTGAAAGCTCCTAATTTTGCTTTGTTTCACAGCATGCACATTTCGTGTTTTGGAATGACAGATGATACAAGTCTGGATAAGAAGTTGGCTACACTGGCTCTAACTCGCAATATTCAAATTAAGAGGCAACCTTTCTTCAACTACCGAAATAGATTCAGAAATGATGTTTTGAATGTGTTGAAGATGTTGATGTGGACTTTTATTGTACAGGAAGCATCGTCAAATGACGCTCTTTTTATTTGCACGCATAGATGACCTAGACTATACAAAGTTCTGACCTGACATGTCGAGCCCATTTTTTTGTCGCTGTGACCTACTTTCTCCGAAAACATAGGTCGCGTACGGTTTTGAGAACACGTTCTGACTTTCGGCCTCTATTGCTGCCATTGTCAAACTGCATCCATACGTTCCTCTTATTTTCCTGACTTTTGTAAACCAACATTTTTGTCGCCTTGAAATAACTTCTTTGAAATATAGATCACGTCCGGTTTGAGGCGAAAGTTCTGAAGGTTCTGTTGAAGCGGATATGGAAGCCGCCATTTTTAGAGCTATGACATCACAGTTCTAATGACCATATATGGAACATTTAATATGAATTTTAGGCACTGCCTAAGACCGAGTAAAGCTCTTAAAATTAACACCCACATGATATATCGGATCGCATGTAAAATTTAACTTGTAAACCAAATATTTTACTCTTAATAATTATTCTATATTGTTGTGATAAAATACTAACCTATCTTATGTTTCTTGTCAATCAACATATGAGTAAATTAATTGACTATTCATAATTTCGATCATCAAAATCAGCTGACCAAGCAATGACCTAGGCATTTGACACACCTCTGAATTGTGGTAGGTGGTAAACTCAAACTCGATCTTTATCATAGTTTGTTTGTTTGTATGGTGTTTTACGTCATTTTCAACACATGTAAGGTTATATACTAGTATGACGGTCGATTTTTTTGTGTTGGAGGCATCCACCCACTTTTCCTGGGTAGAACCAGTACTGTAAACCTCCCGTCATCCGTAAGAATCGACACTTCCTCACTTACAAATCGAGCTCCCGGTGTAATTCGAACCCGCAGCGATGAGAGGTGAAGGTTTAGAATGCAACGTCGTTAACCATTCGACCACGGAGACGCTTCGTCTTTATCATAGATGTTCAACCAAGTTTATTGTAAAGGTTAAGGTATTTACGGTGTGATTTTTTTTTTAAACCAAATTTTGAAAATTATCTTATTTTTACTCTTTCAACTCAAGAGGCACCTTTCCTGGGTTTATATTGTTTTCCAGAGAGAATTATTTTGTATCAGACATATCTTTTTGGCAGCTTTTTGGCAGCTACTACAAACAGTGTCATTGAACATTTTCAATTCAGTTCTTCTTTCTAGACAAATATCGCATTTAGAAAAAACGTACGACATCTGTTCTATTTCAAAGGAAAGTATAGCACCCATAGCAAGGTTGAATTTTTCATCTTTCTGTAATGGTGCAGCTTCTGGTATGTCATTTATTTGATATGTTTTGATAATATACCTTTTTTCCCGTTTATTTCTCATTTCCCTTTTCTTTGACTGTGTTTCGTTTTCAAGAGGTTTTGATTCCTAGTTTCCTACATAAAGATTGGATGTCATTGGTTATATTAGAGTTGGAATTTGAGTCCTTATTTGGTTCAGTATATGGTGTACTAATATAATTTTCTGAATTATGTTTGCTCTTGTTGCCATGCGTGTTTTCGGTGGGTGATATTCGCAATTTACTTTTACTACTATCAGCGTCATTAAAACTTGAAACTGTTTATTGTTCAAAAGTAAGTCAATGGTTGTACATGACAATTCTCCTTCATTGGTTGAAAAAGAATACATGTGATATTGCTCTGCACCAAACTCATGTTACATTGATGTTGTAGCCTAAAATGGTAGACACAGTTTCAATCTCACAAGCTGTGGCCCACCCTTGACCATTTATCATTTCCCTCTCGTATTAAAGTTTGGTCATGTCAGGACTGTGGTAAATTTGGACTAACTCCTCCATGCCAATCCTGTTATCAGCAATATTATAAAAGTATTGCCTTTCAGTGATGTCGATATGTGTATATATTACATATTTGTCTGTGATTTGTATAGGCAATACTGGGAATAGAAAAGCTATATCTACTCGTTTGCCCAGTGGGAGATATTTCCCAGTACGGAACATTGTTCGGCCTTTTGCGTCAGTGGCGGGAATGCCAAATGACGTTCCGATTGTTTTACGGACGTCGTCGTCAGATTCCGCCACTAGGAAATAACGATTACGGAAATTAACGAAGAGTTCCGGTTCCACTTGTTTTGTTTGTATGACGTAACGTCGTCTTGGATGACGTAACGTCGTCTTGGCGTTCTGGTGTAAAAAGGCATTAATCATTAGAAATATTAATAAAATCATTTTAAATTATGTAATATATATACTCTGTAAAAGATGTTTTGGACCATGGCAGTGTTCTAACCCGTTCAATGATTGTTGAACCATGACATTCGACCATAACCCTTATTATCTCAGTTGATAATTCACACTAGATCAACAATCAACAATAATTATCGTTTACAATGAAAGTTTGCGAAAAAATAATAATCTTTTTATTGGTTACTCGAATGTGTCCGTAACTGTTACTTTGTATGGACTTTGCAACATTTTTTACATACGTGTGTTCGCGATATTTTTTTAAAATCAAATCTTTAATGTTTCTGGTACCAAATTAATCGGGTAGGGTAGACCTTGGTTACTAAAAAAAGATGCTTAAATTGTGTCCACTAGTTTTATTTTTATATGACTTTATATACCCTGGTCCATAACTTTTTTTACCGAGTATTGTTTAATAACCAGTGTTTTTGAGATACTGAAAATATCTCCCTCGGTAGAGAAATAGCCCCTATATAAGAACTCGTTCTCCGCACTCGTTCTTATATCGGGGCCATTTCTCTACCGAGGGAGATATTTCCCGTAAATATCGACCGAACTTAAAAGGCAACAATTATTTTTATTATTAAATCAAATTATTCATGGAATTTTGAAATTTTGAATTTTTTGAATTTTGAATTTTGAAAATTTTGAATTTTGAAATTTTGAAATTTTTGAAATTTTTGGAATTTTGAAATTTTGAAATTTTGAATTTTAAATTTTTTGAAATTTTGAATTTTGAATTTTGAAAATTTGAAAATTTGAAAATTTTGAAGTTTGAAATTTTTGAAATTTTAGAATTTTTGAAATTTTTGAATTTTTTGAAATTTTGAAATTTAAAGGGAGTACATCAGGCTTTTCATGGGGGTCCAGGTGTCCGACTTAAAATTGACAAATATTAATATTTTCTGTTTTACATGGCCAAAACATAATGAATGAGCCTAAAAAGTATCCCTTATTTGCAAAGAAATTCATTCTGCACAGTAATACGTGCTATCCTAGGTGACGCACCAGGGTTAATTTCAGCATTTTACGTCCGTTTCCGTCCTGTCTATATGGTGTTTTCAAAGTTTAGATATTAACAAAATGGTTCTAACATCATATTTTGATTAATATAAGTGTTTTATCATCAACGGGAACAATTTTATAATTTAAGTTGTTTCTAGAAAAATCCTGATGTACCCCCTTTAAATCTTTTGAAATTTTAGAAATTTTGAAATTTTGAAATTTTGAATTTTTGAATTTTGAATTTTTGAATTAGTTTAATTTTGACAACCAATAACAAATAATAAAACAACTTCTAATGATAAGCATTCTTTTAATGAATATCGCTTCATTCGTAACTACTTGTGACGGGATTAGCCGAACTAGTACGAATACTCCAAACTACGAAAAGAGACAATCGTCCAAGTGAAACAGACTGATCCCCTGATGATTTGAGGAAAAAATCCGAAATTGCCGAACACAATTTCATCAATGGCGGCGCTTCCGGTGCGACACAGTTTTTTTGCCCAGCCAGGTACGATTTCAACATTTGCACATGTGTTACCATTAGCCGATCATCGTCGGCCGGCTGCGCCGGCCGAGCTCTGCTCGGTATAAGTATGAACAGTTACTGATTAATAGGAAAACAATGACAGCAACTACATGGAAAATATGTATGCTTAATGGCAATAATGCTTTATATAAGCAATAAAGGATTTTGCAATCATTTGCAGCGACTTTCTTTGCTTAAAATGATACTGACAAATATTTCATATATGGTAATTTGGAATTATGACGTCAACCTTCAAATGGTCATATCTTTTTTGCATATCATTCGACTTTGATAATTCTTTCACATTTTTCCAAGTTTTTCAGAACTCTCAATAATAAAGCTTGTTTGGCTGTGGCTCTACATTCCCTTTAGTCAAATTTCATCAGTATGTTCCCTTGTACAGACCCGATATAGAGAACCAGTGTGTGTGTGTCATTGTGACCTATTGTCTTCAAAATATAAGTCAGGTCCGGTTTTGAGTATAACTTCTGATCATTTGCATCTTAAAGTACAAGATCTTTTATACTGGATTGTTAACCTGGACCGACAACATTTGATGTACCTGATATGGTGTGCCAACGTGTACAAGTTCTGTTTTACTGGATTGGTAACCTGACACGACAACATTTGATGTACCTGATATGGTGTGCCGACGTGTACAAGTTTTATTTTACTGGATTGTTAACCTGGCACGACAACATTTGATGTACCTGATATGGTGTGCCAACGTTTGATTAACTCCAAAATAAAGGTCACCTACCCTTGCCACGTCCGATTTTTCAAATTGACGGGCTCGACATGCTGGCCGTGGCCACTAGTTATATTATGGTGAGTACAACTCGGTCAAACCAGTATGTATTATTGAAGTAGTGTACCCTCTCAAGATATTCAAATACGGAATATATTACGAATAAATATATATTAATTTCATACAAGAGGTGTTCAACTTATAATGTAACCTTTCATTTTGTAAATGTATCAATTATCTTGACATTCTCATCAAATATGTTCATTTCAATGTCAAATCTAATGATTCCTTCATTATAAAACATTATGACATGAACTATTATGTGCTTCCTAATTTTGCTGCGTCCGTATTTTGAAAAAAAAAAGGTAGAGGATGATGTTTTGAAGCAAACATCGTCAATTATAAAAAATAACGTCAATACAATTTTAAAAAAGAAATGCTTCAAAATTGTCATTTAAGGTTAAAGTATTCTGATAATGTCAATGTCTGAACGCAAAAAGGTGTAATATGCATATTTTTGCTATTTGTCGGTTTTCAAGATTTCAACCAAAAGTGACAAGAAATTCGACTTTGAAAATTATTCAGTTTATAAAACCTTCTAGTTCGAAACATCTGCTGCAGTCATTGTTATGATTTACTCCTCTATAAAAAAAAAAGTTTCAATACGGTCTTATAAGAAAATAAAGAAAGAATATATAACATAAGGTTTAGGGGCAAAACACCCCAATCATTGCAGATAATGATGAAAAAAATATAAATTTGAACCAAAGATATCTTTATACGGTATGTGATAATACAGCAAAAATAACTATTCATTTTTGTCTTGCAAAATATGAATAAAATGCGTACAATGCATTGACTTGATTTAGAAATTTGCAGTTTTTGAAATATCAATTATGTATTTTAGATAATTTATTATTATAAACGTACTGTGAACCTTTGGTTTGGATTAGATGAAATATGAAAGTGCTGTGGTGGTAACAGTCAAAATATGCATTGTTGCATATTCAAGGGCGGATAACTCACTTTGATATCATTGCATATACATTGTTGAAGAACTTGTCCAAGATCTTATAATAATATATATTCTTTGAAAGTTTGGTTAAGATCAGATTGAAGTGTGTTTGTGGTAACATTGCCAAATTATACAATTTTCGACAATTCAATAATTTGGTTAAGATCATATGTGAGGAGCTAGAGTGCCCGCAATAAAAAGTTAACGGGCTGACGGACGGACGACAGACAACACGCCATCCTATAAGCTCGCCTGACCTTCGCCAGTAGTTCAGACAGTAGAGCTAAAACGCTAGTTGACACGGAATCGTAGCACGTGTCATTTTACATATAACCTTTTCATTAATCATACAGTTTTACAATACGTTGTGGAAACTTTATACCCGTTCATGTGACGTTAGTCGACTATTTTGATATACTATACCCTTTAAAATCCTGGAAATGTCTGTACAAATAAAATGGGTTTCTTACCTCAGCCACATTGGCTCGATCAATTTCAACAGGAAATACAGGTAATGGAACGTTAGGAAAACAAAACAAAAGTCACCGTAGACCTACATGAAGTATTCTAGATTAGAAAGGGAAGACAACCATATCATATACTGAATTATTAACACTGTTAAAATTTAGTAGTAAAGTTGATATTTTCAAGGTATTGATATGATTGTGGCCTACTATAGAGCAATTCATTTATCTGTTTAGTAGTGAATGTGATAGTATATATGGTTGCTGTGATGCTGAATTACTATGCTTTTTTTGTAGCATGCTTGTCCTTTGGGATCATCAAACCCCGTCTTTGTGTCTTTATAGTAGAATATCGCTAAAGCCGGTGCTAGGGGCGTGAGAGGTGTTGCACTTTATATTACCTCTCTTGCACTTTACATTACCTCTCATGAACAGACTCAATAAAACCGAGTCAGCTACTTTTATCTCTTGTTTGTGTTTGTTGCTTTCAATGGATTCCCTTTTCAATATTTATTGACATTCACACTAGCGTTTGTTTAGTGCTGTGTGGCGGTCGTAAAAAGCTGCCCCGACTACAAATCAATAGTTTTACTACTTACTGGTCCTTTGGAATCATCAAGTCCAGTCTGTGTGGCTTTAAAGTAGAATATCGCTTAAGCCGGTGCTAGGAGGCGTGAAAGGTGTTGCCCTCGACATTACCCCTCATGAACAGACTCAATAAAACCAAGTCTGCTACTTTTATCTCTTGTTTGTGCTTGTTGCTTCCAAGGGATCCCCGTTTCTGTATTTATTAAACAGGTTGTTTGTTAGGTACGCCATTACGGAATCTTTGGGCTTGTTTTCTTCACCATGCGTTAAACGTCACACATACACAAGGATTGTGACGGCTTGCCGAGCAAGTAGCATGGCATGTTTGCTAATTACTTTTATTATTGATACAAATAATAAACTACCACGATTTATCACATAACCAATTACAACAAATAATGGCAAAAAGCGTGATGTAACTGAAGATAAGTTATTGTCTGCTGCTGTGAAACATCCTCCCCATAGTAATGCATGGTACTCCATTCAAGCTACTATGCCACTACTAGGCTTCTGGACACTGCATACTTTAGATGCGCCTTACGAAGAACCAACGAATTTCTGTCAACAGCTTCCCTTCTTTCAATGAACGTCGGCCTAACATCGTCACAAGACAGCAGTGAGGTATCAACTACTCATGAAGCAAATTTGAGGGCCGAGAAGGTGGATTTTTGCCGAATGGTGATGAATGATAAGCAATGAATTAATTAAACATGATATGAAGAGACCAGCATCCGGCGGGGTTTGAACCCACGACCTTCCGCTTGTGGGCCCAGTTATGGAAAGCCTCGGCTGCCTTCTGTTGATCTTTTGCATTTTGTGCAGTACGCTTTCTAAGTTGTCCTGTGCATTTTTCTAAGTTGTTATGTGCATTTAGTAAGTAGTTATGTGCAATGTTCATTTAGTAAGTTGTTATGTTCATTTAGTAAGTTGTTATGTGCATTTTCTAGGTTGTCATGTGCATTTTCTAAGTTGTCTTGTGCATTTTCTAAGTTGTTATGTGCATTTCGTAAGTTGTTATGTGCATTTTCTAAGTTGTTATGTGCGTTTCGTAAGTTGTTATGTACATTTAGTAAATTGTTATGTGCATTTCGTAGGTTGTTATGTGCACTTTCTAAGTTGTTATGTGCACTTCGTAGGTTGTTATGATGAGCATATTCTAAGTTGTCTTGTGCATTTTCTAAGTTGTTATGTGCATTTCGTAAGTTGTTATGTGCATTTTTGAAGTTGTCTTGTGCATTTTCTAAGTTGTTATGTGCATTTTCTTAGTTGTCATGTGCATTTCATAAGTTGTTATGTACATTTCGTAAGTTGTCTTGTCGTCGTTAAGTAGACTTTTTATCGGAAGAAGTTTTGAAGGAAACACCGGTAGAAATGGCTCTGCCTACTTAGAAAAATTGGACTAGGTACATTATACAATAAATTCTTAGAAGATAAAACTGATTTCAAAATGTGTAAGGGATTGTCTGACGTGGAGTTAATAACTCTTGGTCTGAAGAAAAAAAGAAAAAAAAAGAAATAAATACAAAAATAACGTGTTATTTGTTTGTCTTTGTGTGTAGTCTTCCATCTTTTAACCAATAGGACGTCTTAAAGGTATAGGTTCAAAAACTTAAACAATGCACATCGCAACTTAAACAATGCACATCACAACCTACGAAATGCACATAACAACTTAGGAAATGCACAAGACAACTTACAAAATCCACATAACAACTTACGAAATGCACAAGACAACTTAGAAAATGCACATAACAACTTACGAAATGCACATAACAACTTACGAAATGCACAGGACAACTTAGAAAATGCACATAACAACTTAGAATATGCACATGACAACTTAGAAAATGCACATGACAACATAGAAAATGCACATAACAACTTACTAAATGCACATAACAACTTAAGAAATGCACAGGACAACTTAGAAAATGCACATAACAACTTAGAATATGCACATGACAACTTAAACAATGCCGATCACAACTTAAACCATGCACATCACAACCTACGAACTGCACATAACAACTTACGAAATACACAAGACAACTTAAAAAATGCACATAACAACTTACGAAATGCACAAGACAACTTAGAAAATGCACATTACAACTTACGAAATGCACATAACAACTTACGAAAATCACAACTTATAAAATGCACATAACAACTTAGAAAATGCACAAGACGACTTGCAAACTGCACATAACAACTTAGAAAATGCACAAGACAACTTAGAAAATGCACATGACAACATAGAAAATGCACAAAACAACTTACTAAATGCACATAACAACTTACGAAATGCAAATAACAACTTAGAAAATGCACAGGACAACTTAGAAAATGCACAAAACGACTTAATGCAAAAGGCCAACAGAAGGCAGCCGAGGCTTTCCATACCCAGTGATAAGTCATACCATATTATTATGACACGCCTTTATTAGTCAAGTCTTACATAACATAGTAAGGCTTTCCGCATAGTGAAAGTAAGGTTTTCCCAATCGGAACTGCCTCGTCGATTTCCGACATTTCGATTTCCCGAGAACGAAAATTGACGAAGAGTTCCGATCGGGGTTTTCCCGTGTGCTGAGGTCATCCTTAAATTATTGTTAGTTTGCTAACCCAAAGGTTTTAAGTGGGTAGGTTGGCTGGACTTTTTTTACCGAGGCCTGTGACAGTGGTGAAAGCGATTTACAAAACATAGTGTCCTATCGTAATAATACATACGACCTGTTTTAATGTTATCTTTTCAGTTTAAACTGATTTTATAATGAAACAAAATTAACAATATTTATTATCACATAACTTACGGTTTGGGAGTGAAATAACACATTATATATTTTCGATATTCCACTAGTGGTATAACTATGCACGCTCTGTCAAAAAATCGATAATGACTATGATCCAATTCCCACGTTCTATGGCGTTGTCGTGTGTTAAAAGGACAGACATATGCAATAAAAATCTATGTGTTAGTTATGTGATAAAAAGAATCTAACATTCGTTCTCATTCATTATTGAATTTATTAAACTCGTTAGCAAAAATGATCAAATGCTCGGCAAGAGCCTCGCATTATACCATTTTGCTAACTCGTTTAATAAATTCAATAATGAATGAGTACTCATGTAAGATCTTCTATATAGTATATACCCAATATGTGTGCGATTTCAGGATTTGTGTGGATAGCACCGATCCTAAAAAAAAGAGGTCAATCACCTTGAAGCTCTACAGATAGGTTTTTTATAGCTAGATCAGCATTCCTGTGAAGTTTCATGAAAATCCGTCAAGTAGTTTCGGAGGAGTAGTCGCTACAAGTTTTCATTATGTTACTCTATGTAAACAAAGATGGCCACTGGCAGCCATGTTTAATTCAAATCAAAATATTTTTTGAGAAGGATCAACATCATGTCATACTGATCATTTTAGAAAAAGTCCCATATCAATATCACTTATAGTTTTCAAGAAGTAGTCGCTACAAACTTGTATTTTAAAAATCTATGTTTAGCCATGGCGGCCATCTTGAATTTCTGGCCGACCCGAAATTTTGTTAGGATCAATTAGACATCAAGAGCAACATTCCTGTGAAGTTTCATGAAAATCCGTCAAGTAGTTTCAGAGTAGTAGTCGCAACAAATTTTCATTATATAACTCTATGTAAACAAAGATGGCCGCTGACGGCCATGTTTAACGTCGCATCAAAATAATTTTCGACAAGGATCAACATCATTCCATACTGATCATTTTAGAAAAGTCCCATATCAATATCACTTATAGTTTTCAAGAAGTACTCGCTACAAACTTGTTTTTTGAAAATATATTTTTAGCTGAGGCGGCCATCTTGAATTTCCGACCAACCTGAAATATTGCTAAGATCATTTAGACATCAAGAGCAACATTCCTGTGAAGTTTCATGGAAATCCGTCGAGTAGTTTCAGAGGAGTAGTCGCTACAAGTTTTTAATAAATAATTCTATGTAAACAAAGATGGCCGCTGGCAGCCATGTTTAAATTCGAATCAAAACGATTTTCGACAAGGACCAACCATGCTGATCATTTTAGAAAAAGTCTCATATCAATATCACTTAGAGTTTTCAAGAAGTAGTCGCTACAAACTTTTTTTTAGAAATCTATTTTTAGATTTGGTGGCCATCTTGGATTTCACATCAAAATGAACTTCTGCTAGGATCAACTAGACTTCATGGGCAACATTTCTGTAAAGTTTCATGAAAATCCATTCAGTAGTTTCAGAGGAGTAGTAGCTATAAAAAAAAGTTTACGGACGGACAGACGGACGACGGACACCGCACCACGGCATAAGCTCTGATGATCTCTGATCAGTAGAGCTAAAAACTAAAAAAAACAAAAAAACATTCCCCTAAGTGCTAAAAAAGTGTAACTGGGTTAATGTCTTTTTAGTGAGCACAGCAAACCAACATTTTTTAAGGATGGCCTGATTTCTGTATGTAGCAAATCTATTTATAGCAGGACTGTGGACGTGTGCAGACATTGCGAAAACTATTTATAACTGTTTTCGGAATTTCCACGTTTATTTTTGGCACAATATAAAACAGATTTCTTCAGTATCACCAGACATCATTCTACGCCATCAATATAATAACACAACATGGCTGAAGCAGGATCAAGAAAACAAGCCTTAAGATCAAGGAGGACGAGATGGACGTTCGTGTTAAAGAAGTATAAGGAACGAGAATACGAAAAGATGATAGATGATAACAGTTACAAGTATATTATTATAGCTAAAGACGAAATGACATCTACGCTGACAGGATTTTTCATATTGTTTAAGAGAAGTTCGGAAACAAGTGTTAAAAAGATGATTGACAGTAGAGTAATCTTGGAATATCCACTCTTGCCAACTAACGAAGAGGAGTCGAACAGCTATAAAAAGGCAGACAATTTCCAAGAAAAGGGCAGTTTTTCTAAAAAGTACGGATTACGAGATGATACCATGGCAGGGATCAGACACCTACGCCCTGATGCCACAGACAATGAAATTGCGAAGGTGTCAAGATGTAAAGGGAAATTGAAAAATTCCCTTCAGAAACTAAAGACATTGCCGAAAAGGAACGCCAAGTCGAAGGACACGAAGAAGTGGCTTCAACCGACGCTAGAAGAGTATTCTAAGTTTGGGATAGCAAAAAAGAAAGACGCAGAATGTTGATTAAAACATTGAAAAAATAATAATGTAAAACAGCAGATGCAGATTGAAGATTATTGAAGAGTATTGTTTAAACTAAAAATAGTCTCAATTGACAAGACGTACGATGCAATTCCATAAAAAAAATAATCAACTTCACCACGGACTTGGCAACTTTGGCTAAAAAAGTGATTGGTAACACCATAATTAACAGCTGACTGAGAAATACATATGTAAAGACTTTACACAGAAGTGTACTAACACAGATGAGATATCATTATAAACATCACATTTGTACTGTTGATTTTAATAAAATTATTAAATATGTATAATCGTTTTTATTTATTTTGATCATATACTTGCCTATAAATATATTGTTTTTAGCTCTACTGATCAAAGATCAGCAGAGCTGATGCCGTGGTGCGCTGTCCGTCTGTCCGTCTGTATGTCCGCCTGTCCGTTTGTAAACTTTTTTTTGCGGCGACTACTCCTCTGAAACTACTAGATGGATTTTCATGAAACTTTACAGGAATGTTGCCTATGATGCCTAGTTGATCCTAGCAAAAACATTGCTGTGAAATCCAAGATGGCCGCCAAAGCTAAAAACAAGTTTGTAGCTCCTACTGCAGGAATCTGATGATGACCATTTCGTAATCTTTTCTGATTCCCTTTCATCTCTTCAAGCACTGGGTAATATGAAACATGATAACCCAGTTGTGCTTCAACTTTTAGAAAAATACAATTCTCTTATAATTGATAATGTTATTATTTTCTGCTGGCTTCCAAGCCATGTAGGAATACGTGGTAATGATAGAGCTGGTAGTGCTGCTAAGGCAGCATTAGATTTACTTATATCTAATACCAAATTACCTTATACTGATTTTAAAAGTTGTATTAACACATATATTCGTAACTCTTGGCAAACCGCTTGGGATTTGTCCTTTAACAATAAACTCCATTCAATTAAACCGTTACTCGGAGAATGGCGTTCTTCTACTAGACCCATTCGTCGAGAGGAAGTTATACTAGCCCGGTGCAGGATAGGGCATACACGTTATACTCATTCATATGTATTACAAGGTGAGCAATTACCAGAATGTATACCCTGCTTTGCACCGTTAACGGTCAAACACATCTTATTGGAATGTGTAGACTTTGATCCTATGCGTCAAAGGCACTACAATGTTAATTCTATGAAAGAGTTATATGATACTGTAGATTTTAGTCTTGTTTTAGATTTCCTCAAAGAGATCAGACTATATAAATCATTGTAATGTGTTCTTATATATTTATACTTGTTTATATACCCGTTGACGGGCATTTGTTGATTTACATACAGACTTTATATTACACCTTATCATCCCTTATTTTTTAATAATTTTATCTTTATATATTTACATTAATTTTTAATTAATTCTTCATTTTCATCATTTTTTTTTGCGCACAATATGACCTATTTATGTGTCGACGTGCCGTAAAACACCATTCATTCATTCATTCTTGAAAACTATCAGTGATATTGATATGGAACTTTTTCTAAAATGATCAGCATGACATGTTGTTGATCCTTGTCGAAAATTATTCGACAGCTGCCATCTTTGTTTACATAGAGTTATATAATAAAAACTTGTAGCGACTACTCCTCTGAAACTACTTGACAGATTTACATGACACTTCACAGGAATGTTGTTCTTGATGTCTAGTTGATCCTAGAAAATTTCAAGTCGGCCGGGAATTCAAGATGGCCACCACGGCTAAAAATAGGTTTTTAAAAAAAAAAAAATAATCTTGAAAACTATAAGTGATATTGATATGGGACTTCTTCTAAAATGATCAGCATGATATGATACTGCTTCTTGTTGAAAATCATTTTGATTCAACGTTACACATGGCTGCCAGCGGTCATCTTTGTTTACAAGAGTTATATATAGCGACATCCAAGATGGCCGCCTTTACCATATATGGTCAAAACGTTAAACAATCTTCATCTCAAGAACCACTAAACAGATGCCGACAGTATTTTCTTTATTAATGATCGCTAAACACTGCTCTTTTTTTTTTTCAAATTAAGTCCCGTGGTCAAAAATGGCTTTCTCCCTGGAAAGCAGTAATTTTGCTTGCTCTTACACGCCGTCATTATATGTGGAAGTCATACCCTATCCGTTCGGCGTATAGGAGGAGATATGGTAACGGACGGACAGACGGACAAACGGAGGCGATTTTAATATACTCCGTTTTTATACAAAAACGTGGGTATAAACATCTTCTTCTCTGAAACCACAAGGCACAGAGTTCTCGTGTATTATATATGGCATGGGCTTATGGTCATCTACCAAGTTGGTTAATATGGTGACCCTGTGGTCAAATCTGGCTCCGCACCGGGGATCACCGTTTTGCATAGACTTTTACAAGGCAAAACGTAAACAATCTTCTTCTATAAGAGCCAGAGGTTTAATATTTTGCATTTCCATGAGCTTATGGGCCTCAATTAAGTTTGTTCAAATGGTGATCCTTGGGTCAAATTTTGCCCCACCATAAGGGTCACGTTTTACATAGACTTGCATAGCGAATAATTTAAAAGATATCCCTCTCTGAAACTACAAGAGCCAGAGGTTTAATATTTTGAATTTACTATAAGCGTATGGTCCTCTATCAACCTTGTTCAAATGGTGACCCTGGGGTAAAATCTGTCCCCGCGCCTGCGGTCACAGTTTTACATAGACTTGTATAGACTTCTTCTCTGAAACTACAAAGCACAGAGCTCTCGTATATTACATGTAGCATCAGCTTATGGTCCTCTACCAAGTTGTTGTTTTTCAAATTGTGACCCTGGGGTCACATTTGATCCCGCCCCAGGGATCACATGTTTTACATAGACTTATAGAGGGAAAATATATAGGGAAAATCTTTTAAAAACCTTATCCACTGAAACACCAAGAGCCAGAGGTTTAATAGTTTGCATTTGCTATAAGCTTATAGACCTCTACCATGCTTCGTTCAAATGGTGACCCTTGAGTTAAAGTGGTCCCGCCCCAGCCAGGTGTCGCATGTTTTACGTAAGACTTATATAGGAAAAAACTGTTAAAACTTCTTCTCTGAAACGGTCTCGTATGTTACATGTAGCATCAGATTATGGT
>JAWPHD010007427.1:0-129163 GCA_037043455.1 Cyrtodaria siliqua | reverse complement strand
CTCGTTATTCGTCGACGCATGGACTGACAAATACATGAGCGTTATTCACCAGACGCATGGACTGACAATAATGAGCGTTATTTAAACAGACGCAAGGACAGGCAATAATTAAGAGTCAGTAAATAGATACTCGGCTTTAACGGATGAGCCAAACTCGACGCTAGAATAGTACTGCGAATTGACAAAACATATATGTAAAACAATAATTACCATCATGACATACACAAATAATATCAATATTGCAACCTCGAATGCAACAGGAATTATGTCATGCGCTAGTTACCTAAGTGAATTTTTAGTTAAAAACAAAGTTGATTTATGTGGTGTTAGCGAACACTGGGTTATACAAGTATGATTTCAGATTCTTGGGACTGTATAATAACACAATTATAGTTGCAAATGCCATTTCTGACACCCAGATCTAGAAATTGGGAGTAGGCGCAAAGAAGGTAAAGGGGACAAACAATTCAATAACTTAGTATCCCCCTTTAAATCCAGTAGTAGCCATGTGATTGGTGTTCGAGATTATGACACAACCGCGTTACTATCTTTACTTTTTCCGTGTTAGAAACCATTCTATTAAGATTTTCCGTGATTGTATCAATGAGCTTGAATGTATAATATATATATTAATTGACAAAGGAGAATACTTGTAATGGGAGACTATAATGCCGAACTCCCCATCCAGGTCACAACCTCCTAAAAATACCAAATGAAGTCGAAGTAAATGCCTTTTAAACCTCATGATGCATTGGATATGGTTCCCCATTGATGCCATTGATATGTGCTGCGGTGCCGGAATTTAGTAAGTGCGCCCGTATAACACAGAAAGAGAGGACATTGATTGATCATATATTTTTTACAAGAAACAGTCTTGCAAAATGTTATTTTTGTCAAATATTCGATGATAATTCATTGAATGTACTCGACTCACCGGCCATTGTTTGTAGTATTGTGTTTACCCTAGAACCTACTTTGCCACTGACGTTCCAAAGGCGGTAGCACTATTGTCAACACGCTTTGTGTGTTTGTGATGTCGTTTACTTTTATAATTACTTTTGCTCTTCTTGTTGTCTGTTTCAATGTTTGTTTCTTGTTTTTTGGTTGACTGTCCTCCTGAATGCTATTCCCTGTCCGATATTTTTATATTTCTTTACCACATGGCAGTTTAATAGGAATTCTTAAAACCCCTGATAGATGATTAACTGGCATAATATAAAAGATATACATATACAAAACTACAATAAATTTAAATCTTACGAAAATTTGAAAGCACGCGAAAAAAAATGCAAAAAAGATATTTGATGAGCTGTACCACTCTATTGTTAGTGCTGTTAATTTAGCTACTGAAAAATTTATTCCAATATCAAGATGTAAAGCCCCGTATTGGAACGATCACCTAAATAAACTACATCACACTGTAAAGAATAAACCGCCACCAATGGATACATGATAATGCGCACAAGGGGAAATAACTGCGTTAGATCATAAGTGAATATAATTTTTGCCAAGACGAGAATTTCGGAAAGTTCATAGAAATTATGTTATAGCTATGACTTAAAAAACATGGAAAATGAAATCGACTCAGACGCGGAATTTTGATAATAATGAGTTCTGGGAGGTTAATAAACCGACGGCGCGAAAAAGAGCACCATATCTCCAATGCATCAAATGAATTTTGACAGGTAAAAGTGTGCACTAACCCCCGAAGAAATAAATTAGATGGAACAAATTAGTTTACTGATCTTTATTCATCGACAACGCACGAATCTTTGGATAACGACCATTTTGCAAAATCGCTTCTGATAAAGTTGATGAATTAAGAACGAACTTGTCGTCACATCAAGATTATTTAACTATGATTTCATTTCACAAGATACCGTTGAACGTTGTCTCCGAACTTGTAAGAGACGTAAGGCATGTGGGGCCGACAGAGTTTATTATGAAAATCTATATACACAGCGGTCCTTTATTATTAAGTTGTACAACAAAACTGTTCAAAAATATGGCTCTTTTCGGACATACACAGTTAGATATGAAACGCGGTATAATTATAACTATGTATAAAGGGGGTTACAAAGAAAATCAGATCCAAACAGCTATCGGGTAATATCACTGTGCTCACAATTTTAACAGCTGATTTGAAAAGGTTGTATTGGAGTTTATTGAAAATGAAAATCAGTTACTATCAATCCGCTGCAAGTGTGGAGTTCCAAAAGGGAAATACATTCTTTAATGAGCTCGTTGTTGGTTAGGGAATGTATTTATTTTGCAAAAGAACATCGATCGAAACTGTATGCATGTCTATATGGATGTACAACAGGCTTACGATTACGTGAACCATAGCCTTCTTATTTTGAAAATGCGCGATGAAGGAATCGCCCCAGGCCTCTTAAAGATATTGCAGCTTATATTGTTTAGACTTAACAGAAAAACGCTGTATGTTGTGTTAAACACATGGTATGACTTCCGAAATGGTTTTCAATCTTACAAGGCGCTCGACAAGGTCAAGGTAACCAGTGCATTGCTTTATCTAATCTTCGTAAATGATTTGATGAATATTGTTGATAAAAACAATGCCAGTCTTAAATAATACCAGTTATGGTTGTCCAACATGCGAAGACGACATGGGTTTTACTATCATTGTCAAAAAATGGCTTACAAGAGCTTTTGCAATTGTGCCATAAAAACTTTTTGAAAAACGATATTTTTATAATGCATTAAAAACTAGGAGTTATTGTCTATAATGACATTTACAGTGAAACACATCGCGACATGGTATCTTGGATCAAAACATATTGACGAGTCGGACAAATACACACACATAGTGTCTTGTGTACTAAAATATGGATTTGAGCGAAGTCGTAAATGAAAGTTGTTCAAAACTCGCTCGTACATTTTTTAGACTGTCTGACTGTGAGATCCACAATGATGGCCTCCATCCCGTTAACATCAAAACATATATATGACACACCGGTCGTTCTCTCTAAAGCCTTATACGGTAGTGAACTCTGGAATGGTCTATCTGTCACACAAATTCAATCCCTATAATCATTCGTCGTCACATATACAGCGGATACCCCAAATTTACCAAAACATATGTTGCACTAAGTCTACTTGGTATGTATCCAAAAGAAACATTTATAGACAAAGAAAAACTTCATATTGTTTGGCCAGTTATGCACATTGCATTTAAAAAATATAAAAGTGATTTTTGGTTGAACGACGCTCACATCTTACATGTCACACCCACACACGAGTTTAGGGTTTATGCCCGACTTTATCGAATACTTGGAAAATACGATTTAACCTATATACTCAATACGTACCTTAATGATGCAACATTTCCATCTAAAATGAAGTGGAAGTCTATCATAAACAAGTCAATACAAGCGTATACAAATTTTAACTTCAAAATAAACAAGTGTGTGACACTAGCTTACAAGAATTCAGCAGAATTCACAATGAATATATTCCGGGAAACCTTGTGAAATTCAGGTCAAATTATACAGAGATCACATGCACTTCTGTAATACTGCTGTATCTTTAATAAGTAGATATGTTCTCGTTCAGCTTAACCACTGTATGTAAACTTTGCAAAACGGAACATCTACTATAGAAACGCATCTAGCTATGTTTTGTACAAAAAATGATGTGAATTCGTCACAATATGTGGTGCAAGTTACATGTCATTCTAGGCTCTGATTTTGACACTTTCTGCAAATTAGGGCCAGGACGTTAACTGCTAGAATTACTAGGTGTTTGCCTACTTTAAGCATCGACGGATTGCAACAGAGTCGCAAGCTACAAAATGATTCTACGACAGCTTCACTTCATGTGCAAAGTCCTAAAATATTTAGTATGTATATTATTGCACTTATAGTTAACGTTCCATTAAAGAAATGCTTACTTTTCGTTTCGATACGACATTTACTAAAACATGACTATGCAACTAAAATCCAATTATCATTTTAATAAATGTTATTATATTATTAAAGGGTAACAAATTTTGTATAAAAACCGCTTCGCTGCGCTACACGCGGTTTTATACAATTTGTGACACCCATCATTGACGTGTTATACTTCGATAACATCGCAAAAAATGAAAAACAATCCTTATAATTAGAAACTTATAATCAATGATAATCTTTGCTCACAGTGATTTTTATTTTACATGCCAAGTAAGCTCTGAATTAAATTAATTTCAGTTGAACCGATGAGCCAAATCACACATTTTAAATTTGAAATCTACTCCGCCCAACGGTACAATATAGATCTAGGCCTAGAGCTTTAACTGTTCCAAAAATAATGTTTCTAGTGGCGTAGGCAGTGCAAACCCGACCGAAAACCTTTTCCTGATAGGCTTTGCTCTTTTATCCCAAAAGTTTCTCCCCAAACTCGCCAGAGCGTGCAACATTTTACCCAGCGAAAAAAATGTTTAAAATAATCGGTTGATCTTATTGATTAGGTTTAAAAAGTGACGTCATGTAACGTTCGCTTACGTCATCGTGAATAGGAAAGAAAATCAGGGGCGTAGCAAGGTGGAAGGTCGGACGCCGGAACCGTTCCATTTTTTTTTTGATATTTTAGTGTTTGGGAAGTGAGTATACCCCGGATCCCTTCGCCGCTCAAATCAAATGTTGGGCTTCAATTTTAGTCCCGCCTGCGGAACTGGACACTATTTATATTTTGACGTGTTATTGAGAAATAACAGGACAATTTTAAGAATGACTAACCATCAGGAATGCAGTAAATTTGTGTATTGTTCGCAGTTTGTAATTATATGTATGTCTCTCCACACTTGGAGGTAATAAATAAAATCTATTATCTAATTATGCAAGAAAAACTACAAACAGAATCAATCAATTTAATTTGAACAGGTCGTGTGATAAGAATCAATTAATTTAAATTGACCCGAGGTCGTGTGTGGTATTAATTCTCATGATTTAAACAAACATAATTCATTCATCCTTTTTCATAACATAAAGTAGACGCACACTTCAAAATGTAGACGAAGCCTATTGCAACTCGGTTAAATCACGTAGAATAAATTTGAGATATCCCTGTTGATATTTTAATCTGCAAATTAATTGACCGGTCGCCTTTGTAAGAAAGCATGTTATTCAAACCAGGACTTTATTAATATATACGTAGTCTATCTACTGTCCGTACAAACACAAGACTCGATTTATTACTATTTTATTTCAGAAATAATAAGGTAAATAAAGAGTTTAAATAATCATAACAAATCGATCATTAATTGTGACATACAAGTATTTAGTTAGAGGCTATGAAGTGAAATTTTAACAATTAAGAAACCTAAAGGGAAGGAGCGCAGCGACTGACCCGGGGTTTCTTAATTGTTAAAATTTCACCTTCTTATAATTACCGCTCTAACTGACTTAGTGTTTGCCTACTTTTGTTAATTTAGTTCCCGCGCTTCTACGAAACCACGCCTCTTAACACGTTCGCGCTTCTACTAAATCCGCCTCCTTGTGTCCAAACAAGCGCGTGCCATTTAGTAAAAGCGATACTTAATGATTAAATGGTTAAAATTGGTAATCGTTAGAATTTACATGAATAAGTTTGCATTTTTTAAAATTCTTCACCGTCTGATTGGAGGAAAAAGTAGGGCAAACACTACTACCCACTATTTCGACTAATCATTCCAGTTGTACTTCCACACTTGTAAACCGTTTCTACTTTCGATATTGGTTCCTTGAAAACCAAGTGTCACCCTTGATTTCTGTTTGAAGTAAGCCGTAAAGATTGTTAGCGTTATTTATTCTTTAAGTTAAACGATCAAATACTAAAGCATATAGTAAATAAATATCGTCTTCATATTACATTATCTAGTAATGTATTTAAATTTACGTCCAACAGATATTTATTATTCACAAGATTCTATAAATAATTATTTTGATTCGAAATGTAATCACAGTTTTAAAAGGATCGGCGAAACCTTGGATGACATATGTGAAGGAAGGTAATCAGTAATCTAGCATTATGTATATATGTATGTGTAGGTCATCTCATGTTGTATGTATGTGTAGGTCATCTCATGTTGTATGTATGTGTAGGTCATCTCATGTTGTATGTATGTGTAGGTCATCTCATGTTGTATATGTATGTGTAGGTCATCTCATGTTGTATGTATGTGTAGGTCATCTCATGTTGTATATGTATGTGTAGGTCATCTCATGTTGTATATGTATGTGTAGGTCATCTCATGTTGTATGTATGTGTAGGTCATCTCATGTTGTATGTATGTGTAGGTCATCTCATGTTGTATATGTATGTGTAGGTCATCTCATGTTGTATGTATGTGTAGGTCATCTCATGTTGTATATGTATGTGTAGGTCATCTCATGTTGTATATGTATGTGTAGGTCATCTCATGTTGTATATGTATGTGTAGGTCATCTCATGCTGTATGTATGTGTAGGTCATCTCATGTTGTATGTATGTGTAGGTCATCTCATGTTGTATATGTGTGTGTAGGTCATCTCATGTTGTATGTATGTGTAGGTCATCTCATGTTGTATATGTATGTGTAGGTCATCTCATGTTGTATATGTATGTGTAGGTCATCTCATGTTGTATGTATGTGTAGGTCATCTCATGTTGTATGTATGTGTAGGTCATCTCATGCTGTATGTGGGTGTAGGTCATCTCATGTTGTATATGTATGTGTAGGTCATCTCATGTTGTAAATGTATGTGTAGGTCATCTCATGTTGTATGTATGTGTAGGTCATCTCATGTTGTATATGTATGTGTAGGTCATCTCATGTTGTATGTATGTGTAGGTCATCTCATGTTGTATATGTATGTGTAGGTCATCTCATGTTGTATGTATGTGTAGGTCATCTCATGTTGTATATGTATGTGTAGGTCATCTCATGTTGTATATGTATGTGTAGGTCATCTCATGTTGTATGTATGTGTAGGTCATCTCATGTTGTATATGTATGTGTAGGTCATCTCATGTTGTATGTATGTGTAGGTCATCTCATGTTGTATGTATGTGTAGGTCATCTCATGTTGTATATGTATGTGTAGGTCATCTCATGTTGTATATGTATGTGTAGGTCATCTCATGTTGTATGTATGTGTAGGTCATCTCATGTTGTATATGTATGTGTAGGTCATCTCATGTTGTATATGTATGTGTAGGTCATCTCATGTTGTATATGTATGTGTAGGTCATCTCATGTTGTATATGTATGTGTAGGTCATCTCATGTTGTATATGTATGTGTAGGTCATCTCATGTTGTATATGTATGTGTAGGTCATCTCATGTTGTATTGGGCAAGACACTTTCCCTCAGCCTCGTCCGTCGGATAGGGACGTAAACCGGGCGGTCCCGTGTATCGGTCTATCCGAGCACGTAAAAGAACCATAGGAATCTATTCGATAATAAGAGTAGGGCACGGTTCCCGGATTCCTATATATCCTTCCCCTCTCTCTTGGGCGGCTCTAAATAACCTATACTGTGTTGATGAGCCGTTAAACAACATTCAGTTCAATTCAATTCATGTTGTATATGTATGTGTAAGTCATCTCATGTTGTATATGTATGTGTAGGTCATCTCATGTTGTATATGTATGTGTAGGTCATCTCATGTTGTATATATATATGTGTTATGTCACCTATGTAGTATATATATGTGCAGGTCATCTCATGCTGTATATATATATGTGTAGGTCATCTCATCTTGTATATATATTTGTAGGTCATATCATTCCGATATGTCTTAATAGGTAACACCATTATGTATATATCCTTGTGGGTAACATTATATATTTGTATTTGTGGATCACACCATTCTGATATGTCTTTGTCGATTACACCATTCTGTATACGATGTATTTTTAGGTGACACCATTCTGTTTAAGTCTTTGTAGGTCATACCATTCGGTATATATGCTTGTGAGTCACCATTCTGTATATGTCTTAATGGGTCACACCATTATATATATATATACATCTTTGTGGGTCAAACCTATCTGTATATGTCTTTGTAGGTCACACCTTTCGGTATATGTCTTTGTGGGTCAAACCTATCTGTATATGTCTTTGTAGGTCACACCTTTCGGTATATGCCTTTGTGGGTCACACTATTCTGTACATATCTTTGTAGGCTATATCATTCTGTATATTGTCTTTGTGGGTCACACTATTCTGTACATGCCTTTGTAGTTTATATAATTCTGTATATTGTCTTTGTGGGTCACCCTATTCTGTACATGTCTTTGTGGGTCACACTATTATGTTTATGTATTTGTGACTCACACTATTCTGTTTATGTATTTGTGGGGTCACACTATTCTGTTTATGTATTTGTGGGTCACATCATTCTGTATATGTCTTTGTGGGTCACACATTTCTGTATATGTCTTT
Organism: Cyrtodaria siliqua; assembly: GCA_037043455.1. NCBI lineage: Eukaryota > Metazoa > Mollusca > Bivalvia > Adapedonta > Hiatellidae > Cyrtodaria > Cyrtodaria siliqua. Next base: position 120,759 of record JAWPHD010007427.1, on the reverse strand, counting down.
GTGGGTCACACCTTTCTGTATATGTCTTTGTGGGTCATACCTTTCTGTATATGTCTTTGTGGGTCACACTATCAACGAGTGAGTTGGAAAGGCAGTGACTTTCAACACTTTATGGATTAAGGCTAGGATTTCATTGGCTTGAAGGATTTCACATTTCAGCACTGGTTGGTAATGAAAATAGTGAGCTTGAAAGGTAGAGGTTTTGGATAATATATTATTATTTAGGTAAAGGAATTTACAATATCTTCTTTGCTTTCGAGTATTTAGCATGTTTGCGTTAAGGTAAATCATAGCAAGGATAGGTTTGAAAGGATAAGATTTTGCATAGAATCGAGCCTTCCAAAACGTCAGATTGATGGAGGTATGAGTTAATAGGAGATACAAGAGGTTTTCAACTTATAATGTAATACTTTCATTTTGTAATTTAATTAGATATATTGACCTCTACCCAGAATATGTTCATTTAAATGGCAAATGTAATGGTTTCTTCGATATAAAAAATATGACATAAACAATAGTGTACTTCATCCATGTTTTTGAAAAATATATATTAAGGAAACATTGCTTGTAAATTGTCGTTTAAAAGTCATAATATTCAGATGCGTAAAAAAGTGGAATATGTATTTATTTGCTATTTTTCGGTTTTCAAGATTTTAGCGAATATTAAAAGTATAGGTTTATTTAAGGGTTCTTAGAATACCGTTATTGAATATACGTAAAATGAATTATGGTAACTCTTAGTTCTGGGGTTTGGCCTGGCTGGTTAAATCCGTTTATAGTGTGTCTATAGAGTTTGGATTCTCAAAATATGTAAGATATACATATACCTCGCCATCAGTAGGTTTATAAACTGTGTACATATGTAGTAAAAATGTGGCTGTTGTTTGCGGGATTACTACTTTAAACAAAAATGTTACGTTATAAGTTGAACACCTCTTGTAGAATGAGGGCACTGGTTCATTTCAGGATTTCAAATTTAAGCGATAACGCAATGTGTGTCATACAAAGGGCGGATTGATCAAGTTGAGGTTTCCGTGGTGTATCGGACTCGGTGCGCTATGTTTGTTGGGCTTATTATTTCTATTTTATTTTTTCTATTTCAAAACTAACAACAATAAGATCCCATTTTTTTTTTTAAAATATGCGCGAATGCTGTACTTCATACACGAGGTCCAACAAATACACACTATAGATTGAAGTAGTCGAGACATGGTGCTATTGCTTCTGTTCGCACAAAGGAAATGTTTGATGTAAAACTTCCACTGTCATACTCTTTCTTATGCCCATTAGCACCGGCTTTAACGTTTTTGTTTTCTTTAAAACGATAATAAGTGAGCTCGAATATATCCCAAGGGGCTAGGAAATAATAAAGAAACATATACATGTTTTTATTTTTTATTTCAGATGCTCCGTGAACGACATCCCGACAATTTCTGTAATGCATTGCAATGGCAAGTGGGTGACAGCTGACAACCGGAGGTTATGGGTATTGAGGCAACTACAGCGACTGGGTAAATGCGATTATATCCGCGTCATGCAAACATGGTATTTGCCAGAATCAAAAATGACATCTTTCGGGGGTGGTGACGACATACGAGTACGTAGAAGTGCAGGAGGAAGATGGCATACAAAACCAAGACATTATGAACCGACCAACCATTTTGGAGGATCTGGAATAGTTGATCAAACATACACCACAAACAAGGTTCATGTAGATAACAACCGGTCATCTTATGCAACACAGGATATGCCCAGGATACAATCGTTCGAATCGAGAAGTCTGTATGGACACCGCGACAACTATACGTACACTGCTACACAGACTGATACTACAAGATGGGATAGCGTATCGGTTGTGTGTGGTGTTTTGGGGATTATCACCCTCTTTATTATTATACGAGTTATGTACTGGAAACTGTCTTAAAATACATGTACATGCTCGTAGTATGAACCGTTTACGCTCATGTTTAGCCTAATACTGACATTCTGAATGAATTCCATCAACTAAATGCTATAAATAGTAACACAATGTTTAACCACACCGCATAACGTATTCAAATAAATGTATGTTTTACATGTAGCTCCTAGCAACGGTATTTAACGTGTGAATAATAGTGTACGTGTTACCGTGTATAGCAGGTAAATAATATACAATTATGGACTTTTCAGCTGTTATACATGATGTGATATGCACCAAAAAAATCATTATTGACCGAGGCGATAGCCGAGGTCAATAATGATTTTTTGGTACATATCAACATCATGTATAACAGCTGAAAAGTCCATAACTGTTTTATTATATAACCCTCAATTTACAATTATATAAAACAGGTCAATATCAAAAAAACAATTATATAAAACAGGTCAATATCAAAAAAACAGGTCAATATCAAAAAAACAGGTCAATATCGCTAGATATTTTTTCTAAAAAATTACTTTTTAGCCAATGAAAACGCGTCTTTTTATAGGTTATATAATAATGCGTCCTATTTATAGTATTTACCTCTACTCCTCTAGTTATAAATGTGCTCTACGTTCGTCATGTTGTAACGATCGCTCCGTGATCCCATGTACTGGAGCCAATCATCCAGGCATGTCACAGGACACAATTATTTTGTGTTAACGACAGGGTTCAAGCATCGCTTCATAACTGAGAAAAAGCACCATTTCACGATACCCACTTATTAAAAAAAAACAATTAAATCATGGGGCCTAGTGTAGTCATATGAACCATGGGACCTAGTGTAGTCATATGAACCATGGGGCCTACAGTAGTCATATGAACCATGGGGCCTAGTGTAGTCATATGAACCATGGGGCCTAGTGTAGTCATATGAACCATGGGGCCTAGTGTAGTCATATGAACGTTGAACATGAAACTGAAACACATACTGATGACTTTATTCCTTATTTGATTTGACACTCATATTTCCTACAGATCGCTCCCAGTGCCTTGACACTCGTACTTCCTACAGATCGCTCCCAGTGCCTTGACACTCATACTTCCTACAGATCGCTCCCAGTGCCTTGACACTCATACTTCCTACAGATCGCTCCCAGTGCCTTGACACTCATACTTCCTAGATCGCTCCCAGTGCCCTGACACTCGTACTTCCTACAGATCGCTCCCAGTGCCTTGACACTCGTACTTCCTACAGATCGCTCCCAGTGCCTTGACACTCGTACTTCCTACAGATCGCTCCCAGTGCCTTGACACTCGTACTTCCTACAGATCGCTCCCAGTGCCTTGACACTCGTACTTCCTACAGATCGCTCAGTGCCTTGACACTCGTACTTCCTACAGATCGCTCCCGGTGCCTTGACACTCGTACTTCCTACAGATCGCTCCCAGTACCTTGACACTCATACTTCATACAGATCGCTCCCAGTGCCTTGACACTCATACTTCCTACAGATCGCTCTCAGTGCCTTGACACTCATACTTCCTACAGATCGCTCCCAGTGCCTTGACACTCGTACTTCCTACAGATCGCTCCCAGTGCCTTTAATGAAAATAAAGTGCTCTCGTACTTGGGATCTATTATAAATATGTATGATGTCATGTTTATTAACTGCAGTGTTACCTGTAACCTTTCCTGAGCTATCCAGGCGTATATATCATACTGTCTCAATGAAAGGACTCACTAACGCGTCTATTTATTTGTTCTGATTGTAAAAATAAACACTACACATACATATACCACTTGAATATTTGTCGATTTATTGGTTATAGGTTTATTTTCTGAAAATGCACTTATTTTCTGTATAACCTACCTTCAACCGCAAATGGATTTTCCGAAAATCGTGATACTAAAAATACACCATTATTGTAGGTGGGTAAAACATATTGTGAAATTGAATTGTGATATATATATATATAAACTAGACGGGTGTTCCGCGGAACACGTGTGTCGCCTGTCAGCGCTTTATCAGTATAACAGGTTTTATTGGACCCAGATAAATGACCTTGACAAACTGGCGAAAAAATATAGTACTTAACCTATATAATGACCGTCAGTGTGACCTTGACCTTTATATTTTAGTATTGCCATGTCGATGTTGTCATGATAAGTTTGATGAAGATATAACAAGAAATGACAAAGTTATAGCCAACGTTCAGTTTTTGTGAAGAAAATATTGCGTATTTAACCCATATAATGACCTTCAGTGTGACCGTGACCTTTATATTTTAGTATGGTCATGTCGATGTTGTCATGATGAGTATATATTAAAAACAAATTTAAGAAATATCAAGAAATGAGGAAGTTATAGCCAACGTTATGTTTTCGTGAAGAAGAAAATGAGTATTTAACCAATATAATGACCGTCAGTGTGACTTTGACCTTTATATTTTAGTATGGCCATGTCGATGTTGTCATGATGAGTACATAGTGAACGCTTGATGAAGAAACATGAAGAAATGATAAAGTTATAGCCAACGTTAAGTTTTCGTGAAGAAAATCAGTGTGACCTTGCTCTTTATATTTTAGTATGGTCATGTCGATGTTGACATGATAAGTATATTTTGAAAGTTTGATGAAGAAATATCAAGAAATTAGAAAAGTATAGGCAACGTTAAGTTTTCGTGAGGAAAAAAGAGAGTATTTAACCCATATATTGATATTCAGTGTGACCTTGACCTGATAACTTAGCATGGTCATGTCGATATTGTCATGATGAGTACATATTGAACGTTCGATGAAGAAATATCAAGAACTGATAAAGTTATAGCCAATGTTAAGTTTTCGTGAAGAAACAAATGAGTATTTAACTCAAACAATGAGTATTTAACCCATATAATGACCTTCAGTGTGACCCTGACCTTTATATTTTAGTATGGTCATTTCGATGTTGTCATGATGAGTACATATTGAAAGTGTGATGAAGAAACGTGAAGAAATGATAAAGTTATAGCCAACGTTAAGTTTTCGTGACGGGCTGACGGACGGACGGAGAGATAGATGGTCGGACGGACGGACTGACGGACGGACGATAAAGTGATCCCTATGCATCGCATTTTTCTTCGAAAAGGCGATACAAAAAGCATGCTTGATTAGTAAACCATTTAGTGTCTATAAGTAACTGTGTTATGGCATTTAGGTGAGTTATACAGTATGTTAATGGAAACTGTATTGAACATTTCAAAACATGTTTACATGATTTGATATGTTTAACAGTGTGTGATTGGAATTTTTAGTTAAATAAAAAGCGTGAAATATTGGATGTCATTAACATTAATACCTTGTCAAACTGCATTTAAAACTCTCGGTATTTGTTTTTACCAAATATCCCATCAACCATGTTTTCGAATCAGTTATAATTATGCCAGTGATGGACTCTCTGAAGAAGGTTATAGTCATCTAATACGATTATAAGAATCTTTCACTGGTATCCGGTGAAGATTGGGCATTCCAACACGAGCATACCCGTCAAGTCTCACGCATTGGCATGTGTATGTCAAATCACGTTCACACGCGTACATTTTACATTCTCACGCATTCTAACAATTTGACCAAAATGAGTTTTGCCTGCGATATTTTTAATAAAACTGAGTATGTTTTATACCAAAACTCGACACAATTTAGTATATTTAACTAAGATTTCCGTATCACTTCCGTATATTTTAACTTATTAAATGAATTCAGTTAAAACATATGATCATATGAACAGAATTACGAGTAAACCTCTATGCTAAAATTCAACCAAACACCATCTCAGGTCTAAGGGGGATTTCCCTACTGATCCTTTAACCAAGGGCCAACCGCCCATTGGGTCCCATCTCACTCTTGACTTATATTGGGCCTTGACAGCTATGCACGAGGTATAAATGTTTTTTTTATGGGAACCGAGGCTATGGTTCCCATTTAAACATTTTAACCGAGGGTTGGAATTACCCTGCCTGAATCGAATACCCATGATTGATTTCTTTTCATGCATATCATTTCCATCTGCGCTTTGGCGTCGCAATTACTAACGTCCTGCATGTTTATTTACACAATGACGTCATGCAAATGTCATTGTTAATATGGGGCACTCGACTTTTATCTTCCTCCATGTGCAAGAGCAGGCTTTCTATCGCCCATGTAAGACACGGATAACATTATCCGGTATGCAAGAAAAATTGTAGGTTGTTACGCTACTAATCAACACAGTATAGGTTACTTGGAGCCACCCCAGAGAGAGGGGAAGGATACATAAGAATGCAGGAACCTGCCCTACTCCTACTACCGAATACATTCACGGGACCGCCCGTTGTTTACGAGGCTCCGAGGCCAAGAGAACGTGCCTTGCCCAAGAATACGCCGACAAAGCTCAGAGGTGATACTTGAACCGAGGTCCTCCCCAATAAGATGAACTACTTTATAAAATTACAAACTGAGTTCAAAAATGTCAAAGTTATTGCTTAGTACAATATAGTTTAGTTCAACAAGGATTACTATGGTTCAATCGCTAGTGTGTCTCCCTGACAATACAGATACAGTGTGTCTCCCTGACAATACAGATACAGTGTGTCTCCCTGACAATGCAGATTGTATCACGGTCACTGAAATTCATTTTGTGTTTGCACAGGAGTAAATAGTTTAATTGAAAATAACACCTGTCAGAATAAATGGTATACTATAACTACCAGTTAGAGTATGGCAGACAGCTGTAATGGACATGCTACAACGCAAATAGAGTTTGGTCTAAGCCCATATTGATTTTTATATCAACCAACTCGATGAGACCATACTCTATCTGTTACTTAATATTTTACATTCTTATTTATGTATAGAGAGTTGAATACACGGTGTACCACTGAAATAAATACAACATAAGGTTAAGTCAGACAGAGACACAGGAAAACGCAGCGCTCACGATAAATAAAAAATATTGAATTAACATGTAATATACGACATGAATAACAGCTATAGCTACGGCATCCGTGCTTCGATCCAGCTGAAACCCGCAGGAAAGACGAGCCACTACTACTGCTACAAACGGGACCACATGTGAGGCCTATTTAAATGGGGTAGTAGTCTACTCAGTACAATAAAGCATATTATATATCAAAATGTACACCAGAGATATCCAAGATGGCGTCCAAGATGGCCGCCAAAATACAAAAATTACATTGTTATAATGATTTTAAAGATTGTATTTGTGATTCCACGCTATTTATTGCTTAGATATAAAAGTTGCACGAATGCTAAAATAAAACTGTATATAAATATATATAAATGGGTCACATTTGGCCCACCGCAGTGGTCACATGTTTTACATAGACATATAGGGAAACACTTTAAAATATTTTCTTCTCCGAAACTACAAGAGCCATTTTTTTAATATTTTGCATTTACTTTTAGCTTACGATCTCTATCAAAGTTGTTCAAATGGTGAACCTGGCGGAACATTTAGCCCCGCCCCAGGGGTCACACGTTTTACATAGACTTACATAAGGAAACACTTAAACACTCTTCTTCTCTGAAACCACTTGGCACAGAACTCTCATATATTACATATACGTATGGTTCTCCACCAAGTTTATTTAAATGGTGACCCTGTATATTGGGTTATATATGGTAAACCCTATGTATAGGGTAAAATATGAAATCTCCCCAGATTAAAAGTCTTCTCCTCTGAGATCACGAGGTGTAGAGCTCTCATATATTGCTTGCGGCATAAGATTACCAACGTTGCTCAATGGTGGATCTGGGGTAGAATATGTGTATGCAATACTGTAGCCTAACCCACTCAGAAAGTCAGAATTATTCAAGCATAGACCCACACTGCTTAATTTCCAAATTTACATTTATATAATATAATACACGCACATATTCTTGTTATCAACATTTAAAGTGATGTTATAATTACAGAAATAGGTATACTAACTTGTGCTAAAGTCCGCAAGGATTAAAACAATATTGTGCTAAAGCTTATGAAAACTCTGGGATTAATTTAGTTTGGTTTATTAAAAATTCAGGCGACGTTCTTGATATAATTTGCAATTAACGTCAAATGTCTTATGACGTTTCTACATTATATACAACTTTACCACAAAACCTTATCAAAGTGAAGCTTATTGCTCTCATTCAAAAAACTGTTGCTACATTTTTGAACTGTAACAATATTAAAGCGTTTTTTACTAACAGCAGTATGGACAATTACACTATGTGCACTTGTCATGAAGTTTGGTCTTATTTTTCTAAGCTGTGTGAAGTTGGCTGTGAGATCGAAGATCGTAGATCGACATTCAATATCGAGCTGGGTTTTCAATGTCGAGCTATCTCTGAGATCGATATTCGGTTAAACTTATAAGAAGGCATACTGAATACAGAGCTGGGTTTGAATACAGAGCTGGCTCTGAGATCGATATTCGTTTAAACGTACAACAAGGCATTATAAATGCATAGCTGGGTTTGAATACAGAGCTGGCCCTGAGATCGATACTCGGTTAAACTTATAAGAAAGCATACTGAATACAGAGCTAGGTTTGAATTTCGAGCTGGCTCTGAGATCGATATTCGTTTTAAACATACACCAAGTCATTTTGAATGCAGAGCTGGGTTTGAATACAGAGCTGGCTCTGAGATCGATATTCGTTATTAACGTAAACCAAGACATTATGAATGCAGAATTGGGTTTGAATACAGAGATGGCTTCGAGATCGATATTCGATTTAAACTTACACCAAGGCATTATGTATGCAGAGTTGGGTATAATACAGAGCTGGCTCTGAGCTCGATATTCGTTTTAATCGTACACCAAGTCATTTTAAATATCGAGCTGGGTTTGAATTTCGAAGTTGCTCTGAGATCGATATTCGTTTTAAACTTACACCAAGGCATTTTGAACACAGAGCTGGGTTTGAATTTCGAGCTGGCTCTGAGATCGATATTCGTTTTAAACGTATAACAAGGCATTTTGAATACAGAGCTGGGTTTGCATTTCGAGATGGCTCTGAGATCGATATTCGTTTTAAACGTGAACAAAGTCATTTTAAATATCGAGCTGGGTTTGTATTTTGAGCTTTCTCTGAGATCGACATTCGTTTTAAACATACAACAACGAATTTTGAATATCGATGTGGGTTTGAATTTCGAGCTGGCTCTGAGATCGGTATTCATTTTAAACGTATAACAAGCCATTTTGAATACAGAGCTGGTTTTGAATTTCGAGCTGGCTCTGAGATCGATATTCGTTTTCTACGTATAACTAGGCATTTTTAATACAGAGCTGGGTTTGAATTTTGAGCTGACTCTGAGATCGATATTCGTTTTAAACGTATAACAAGGCATTTTGAATATCGAGCTGGGTTTGAATTTCGAGCTGGCTCTGAGATCCATATTCGTTTTAAACATACATCAAGCCATTTTGAATATCGAGCGGAATTTGAATTTCGAGCTGGCTCTGAGATCGATATTCGTTTTAAACGTATAACAAGGCATTTTGAATATCGGGCTGGGTTTGAATTTCGAGCTGGCTCTGAGATCGATTATTCGTTTGAAAGATACAACAACGAATTTTGAATATTGAGCTGGGTTTGAATTTCGGGCTGGCTCTGAAATCGATATTCGTTTTAAACTTACACCAAGTCATTATATATGCAGAGTTGGGTTTGAATATAGAGCTGGCTCTGAGATCGATATTCGTTTTAATCGTACACCAAGTCATTTTGAATATCGAGCTGGGTTTGAATTTCGAGCTGGCTCTGAGATCGATATTCGTTTTAAACGTATAACAAGGCATTTTGAATATCGAGCTGGGTTTGAATTTCGAGATGGCTCTGAGATCGACATTCGTTTTAAACATACAACAACGAATTTTGAATATCGATATGGGTTTGAATTTCGAGTTGGCTCTGAGATCGATATTTGTTTTAAACATACATCAAGCCATTTTGAATATCGAGCTGGATTTGAATTCCGAGCTGGCTCTGAGATCGATATTCGTTTTAAAGATACAACAACGAATTTTGAATATCAAGCTGGGTTTGAATTTCGGGCTGGCTCTGAGATCGATATTCGTTTTAAACTTACACCAAGTCATTATGTATGCAGAGTAGGGTTTGAATACAGAGCTGACTCTGAGATCGATATTCGTTTCAAAGATACAACAACGAATTTTGAATATCGAGCTGGGTTTGAATTTCGGGCTGGCTCTGAGATCGATATTCGTTTTAATCGTACACCAAGTCATTTTGAATATCGAGCTGGGTTTGAATTTCGAGCTGGCTCTGAGATCGACATTCGTTTTAAACGTATAACAAGGCATTTTGAATACATAGCTGGGTTTGAATTTCGAGCTGGCTCTGAGAACGATATTCGTTTTAAACGTATAACAAGGCAATTTGAATACAGAGCTGGGTTTGAATTTCGAGTTGGCTCTGAGATCGATATTCGTTTTAAACGTGAACCAAGTCATTTTGAATATCGATCTGGGTTTGTATTTCGAGCTTGCTCTGAGATCGATATTCGTTTTAAACATACAACAACGAATTTTGAATATCAGCTTGAACTTCAATCACAACTCGATATTCAAAATGCCTTATTGTGCGTTGAAAACGAATATCGATCTCAGATCCAGCTCAAAATTGAAACCCAGCTCTGTATTACAAATGCCTTGTTGTATGTTTTTAAAACGAATATCGATCTCACAGCCAGCTCGAAATTCAAACCCAGCTCTGTATTCAAAATGCCTTGTTATGCGTTTAAAACTAATATCGATCTCAGTGCCAGCTCGGAATTCAAACCCAGCTCTGCATTCAAAATGCCTTGTTATACGTTTAAAACGAATATCTATCCCAGGGCCAGCTCGAAATTCAAACCCAGCTCGATATTCAAAATGACTTGGTGTACGTTTAAAACGAATATCGATGTCAGGGCCAGCTCGAAATTCAAATCAAGCTCGATATTCAAAATGGCTTGATGTATTTTTAAAACGAATATCGATCTCAGAAGCAGCCGGAAATTCAAACCCAGCTCGATATTCAAAATACGTTGTTGTATGTTTACAACGAATGTCGATCTCAGAGCCAGCTCGATATTCAAACCCAGCTCGATATTCAAAATGGCTTGTTATACGTTTACAATGAACACCGATCTCAGTGCCAGCTCGAAATTCGAACCCATCACGATATTCAAAATGACTTGGTTCACGTTTAAACGAATATCGATCTCAGAGCCAGCTCGAAATTCAAAATGGTCTGGTGTATGATTGAAACGAATATCGATCTCAGAGCCAGCTCGAAATTCAAACCCAGCTCGATATTCAAAATTCGTTGTTGTATGTTGTTTAAAACGCATATCGATCACAGAGCCAGCTCAAATTCAAACCCAGCTCTGTATTCACTTTGCCTTCTTATAAGTTTAACCGAATATCGATCTCAGAGCTAGCTCGACATTGAAAACCCAGCTCGATATTGAATGTCGATCTACGATCTTCGATCTCATAGCCAACTTCACACAACCTCATAATAGAGGTCCCCATGTAAGACTTATTTGCAACTAATTATGTATAACCCTCTACAAAAAGCATTAAGTATGATTGTAATTATAATAGTGTTACAGGATGGTCGATCGCGGTTGGTTTAGTCGGGGGAAAATACAACATTTAACGATTTCAATAAGAGTTAAATATACAAACTATGAAACAATAATTAAATAATAATTGTATTACGAATATTGTTGTGCTTAATGAATTACTGTCAATTATGAATAGGATGTGATGATTATACCCCAAAATGACAATGCTGATCATATCTCTTATCTACACCACTGCACGACATTACATAACACTTCAACAACACCTCGTGTTCCTGTATACTTGCATTGTCAATCCTAGATGTTATCTCATCCGCATGATGTTTACTCGGCTTATTTACCGTTTCATAACATCAATAACAATTATAAAGTGCATCACATGTAGCCAATGCGAAATATCTTGAAAGATTGAAAACTAGTTTGTATAAAGAATGATGTATCCGTTTAATACCATTTAAGAACTCACAACATATCCATACTTCACCCATATTGGGGCATGGGGTCCCTCCTCTACGCACCCCTCCCCCATTACCCTCCTCCCCACACGCGTTTTTTTTTTTTTACATATTTTTGTGTTGTTTTGGTCAATTTTTACACATATAGCTATGTTGCCAACCCACATCCCACATCCCACCCCCGCATTCACCCCCGCCTCCCGCACCCACTCGAAACACATTTTTAAATAGTTTTCTTTTACATTTCAGAGTAATTTATTGTAACTTTTTACACATATAGCTATGTTGCTCCCCCACCTCCCCATCACCCCCGAAATTCTTTTTTTTTTTTTTTTTTTTTACATATTTCTGTGTTGTTTTGGTCAATTCTTACACATATAGCTATGTTGCCACTCCAACATCCCACCCCCCGCCTTCACCCCCGCCTCCCCCACCCACTCGAAACACATTTTTAAATATTTTTCTTTTACATTGCAGGGTTATTTATGGTCACTTTTTACAGATATCGCGTTGCCCCCCCCCCCCCCACCCCCCACCTCCGCATCCCCATCACCCTCATCGCGCCTTCCCCCCACCTCCCCCTCCTAAACTTGAACCGCATTTAAAATTGTATTATTTTCATATTTCTGTGTAATTTTTGTCCACTTCTTACACACAGCTATGTTGCCCCCTCCCCCACCCCCCCCCCCCCCCCTCCCCGCCCACCCACCTAACCCCACCCACCACCCTTCATTTTTTTTTTTACATATTTCTGTGTTGTTTTGGTCAATTCTTACACATAAACCTATGTTGACTCCCACCGTCCATCCCGTACCCACAACCCCCCCCCCCCCCACCCCCCAAAACCTCCCCCACACTCGAAAGTCTTTTCTTTTTATGATTAATTATGTGGTAAATTTTTACTATATTGACACCCCTTCCTCCTCGCTTTTTTTTTTTTATTGCATATTTCTGTTTTGTTTTGGTCAATACTTACACATATAGCTATTAGCTATGTTGCCCGTAGCCCCACCCCACACTCGAATTTATTTTTTTACAATATTTTTGTGTTGTTTTCGTCAATTCTTACACATATAGCTATGTTGCCCCCACCCCACTCCCGCATCGAACCACCACTTGAAACTCGATGTGTTTTCTTTACATATTTCTGTGTTGTTTTGGTAAATTCTTACACCTATAGCTGTGTTCGCAACCCCCTCCCCCCCCCCCCCACCCCATCAAACCCAGTTCTGCATTCAAACTGATTTGGTGTCAATTTAAAACGAATATCGATCTCAGAGCCATTTCTGTATTCAAACCCAGCTCTGCATTCAAAATGACTTGTATGTTTGTAACGAATATCGATTTTAGAGCCAGCTCGAAATTCAAATCCAGCTCGATATTCAAAATGACTATGTGTATGTTTCAAATGAATATCGATCTCAGTGCCAGCTCGAAATTCAAACCCAGCTCTGTATTCAAAATGCATTGTCATACGTTTAAAACGAACATCGATCTCAGAGCCAGCTCGAAATTCAAACCTAGCTCGATATTCAAAATGGCTTGTTATAAGTTTAAAACGAATATCGATCTCAAAGCCAGCTCGAAATTCAAACCAAGCTCGATATTCAAAATGGCTTGTTATACGTTTAAAAAGAAATATCGATCTCAGAGCCAGCTCGAAATTCAAACCCAGCTCGATAAAATGACTTGGTTCACGTTTAAAACGATATCGATCTCAGAGGCAGCTCGAAATTCAAACCCAGTTCTGCATTCAAAATGACTTTATCTATGTTTAAAACGAATATCGATCTCAGAGCCAGCTCGAAATTCATACCCAGCTCGATATTCAAAATTGCTTTGGTCACGTTTAAAATGAATATCGATCTCAGAGCCAACTCGAAATTCAAACCCAACACTGCATTCATAATGCCTTAGTGTATGTTTATAACGAATATCGATCTCAGATACAGCTCGAAATTCAAACCCAGCTCTGCATTCAAAATGACTTTGTGTATGTTTATAACGAATATCGATCTCAGACCCATCTCTGTATTGAAACCAAGCTCTGCATTCATAATGCCTTGGTGTACGTTTACAACGAATATCGAACTCAGAGCCAGCTCGAAATTCAAACCCAGCTCTGTATTCAGTATGCCTTCTTATAAGTTTAACCGAATATCGATCTCATAGTGATCTCCGTATTCAAACCCAGCTCTGCATTCATAATGCCTTGGTGTACGTTTAAAACGAATATCGATCTCAGAGCCAGCTCGAAATTCAAACCCAGCTCTGTATTCAAAATGTCTAATTATACGCTTAAAACGAATATCGATCTCAGAGCCAGCTCGAAATTCGAACCCAGCTCTATATTCAAAATGGCATGTTATACGTTTAAAACGAATACCGATCTCAGAGCCAGCTCTGTATTCAAACCCAGCCCTATATTCAAAATGACTTGGTTCACGTTTAAAACGAATATAAATCTCAGAGCCAGCTCGAAATTCAAACCCAGCTCTGCATTCAAAATGACTTTTTGTATGTTTAAAACGAATATCGATCTCAGAGCCAGCTCGAAAATCAAACCCAGCTCTGTATTCGAAATGCTTTGTTATACGTTTAAAACGAATACCGATCACAGAGCCAGCTCGATATTCAAAATGACTTGGTTCACGTTTAAAACGAATATCGATCTCAGAGCCAGCTGGAAATTCAAACCTCTGCATTCAAAATCACTGTGTATGTTTAAAACGAATATCGATTTCTGAGCCAGCTCAGTATTCAAACACAACTCTGCATTCAAAATGACTCGGTGAAAGTTTAAAACGAATATCGATCTCAGATCCAGCACGAAATTTAAATCCAGCTCGATATTCAAAATGGCTTGGTGTATGTTTTTAAACGGATATCGATCTCTGAGCCAGCTCGAAATTCAAACCTATCTCCATATTCAAAATGCTTTTTTTATGTTTAAAACGAATATCGATCTCAGAGCCAGCTCGAAATTCAAACCCAGCTCGATATTGAAAATGGCTTGTTATACGTTTAAAACGAATACCGATCTCAGAGTCAGTTCGAAGTTCAAATCCAGCTCGATATTGAAAATGACTTGGTTCACGTTTTAAACGAAAACCGAATCTCAGAGCCAGCTCTAAATTCAAACCGAGCTCTGCATTCAAAATGACTTTGTGTATGTTTAAAACGAATATCGATCTCAGAGCCAGCTCTGCATTCAAACTCAACTCTGCATTCATAATGCCTTAGTGTATGTTTATAACGAATATCGATCTCAGAGCCAACTCGAAATTCAAACCCAGCTCTGCATTCAAAATGACTTTGTGTATGTTTATAACGAATATCGATCTCAGAGCCATCTCCGTATTGTATTCAAACCCAGCTCTGCATTCATAATGCCTTGGTGTACGTTTACAACGAATATCGGTCTCACAGCTAGCTCGAAATTCAAACCCAGCTCTGTATTCAGTATGCCTTCTTATAAGTTTAACCGAATATCGATCTCAGAGCCATCTCTGTATTCAAACCCAGTTCTGCATTCAAAATGACTTGGTGTAAATTTAAAACGAATATCGATCTCAGAGCCATCTCTGTATTCAAACCCAGCTCTGCATTCAAAATGACTTGTATGTTTGTAACGAATATCGATTTTAGAGCCAGCTTGAAATTCAAATCCAGCTCGATATTCAAAATGACTATGTGTATGTTTAAAACGAATATCGATCTCAGTGCCATCTCGAAATTCAAACCGAGCTCTGTATTCAAAATGCCTTGTCATACGTTTAAAACGAATATCGATCTCAAAGCCAGCTCGAAATTCAAACCTAGCTCGATATTCAAAATGGCTTGTTATAAGTTTAAAACGAATACAGATCTTAAAGCCAGCTCGAAATTCAAACCCAGCTCGATATTCAAAATGGCTTGTTATACGTTTAAAACGAATATCGATCTCAGAGCCAGCTCGAAATTCAAACCCAGTTCTGCATTCAAAATGACTTTATCTATGTTTAAAACGAATATCGATCTCAGAGCCAGCTCGATAATCAAACCCAGCTCGATATTCAAAATTACTTGGGTCACGTTTAAAACGAATATCGATCTCAGAGCCAGTTCGAAATTCAAACCCAACTCTGCATTCATAATGCCTTAGTGTATGTTTATAACGAATATCGATCTCAGATACAGCTCGAAATTCAAACCCAGCTCTGCATTCAAAATGACTTTGTGTATGTTTATAACGAATATCGATCTCAGACCAATCTCTGTATTCAAACCCAGCTCTGCATTCATAATCCCTTGGTGTACGTTTACAACGAATATCGAACTCAGAACCAGCTCGAAATTCAAACCCAGCTCTGTATTCAGTATGCCTTCTTATAAGTTTAACCGAATATCGATCTCATAGACATCTCTGTATTCAAACCCAGCTCTGCATTCATAATGCCTTGGTGTACGTTTAAAACGAATATCGATCTCAGAGCCAGCTCGAAATTCAAACCCAGCTCTGTATTCAAAATGTCTTGTTATACGCTTAAAACGAATATCGATCTCAGAGCCAGCTCGAAATTCAAACCCAAATCGATATTCAAAATGGCTTGTTATACGTTTAAAACGAATACCGATCTCAGAGCCAGCTCTGTATTCAAACCCAGCTCGATATTCAAAATGACTTGGTTCACGTTTAAAACGAATATAAATCTCAGAGCCATCTTGAAATTCAAACCAAGCTCTACATTCAAAATGACGTTTTGTATGTTTAAAACGAATATCGATCTCAGAGCCAGCTCGAAATTCAAACCCAGCTCTGTATTTGAAATGCTTTGTTATACGTTTAAAACGAATATCGATCTCAGAGCCAGCTCGAAATTCAAACCCAGCTCGATATTCAAAATGGCTTTTTATACGTTTAAAACGAATACCGATTTCAGAGCCAGCTCGAAATTCAAACCCAGCTCGATATTCAAAATGACTTGGTTCACGTTTAAAACGAATATCGATCTCAGAGCCAGCTCGAAATTCAAACCCAGCTCTGCATTCAAAATGATTTTGTGTATGTTTAAAAAAAATACCGATCTCAGAGCCAGCTCAGTATTCAAACACAGCTCTGCATTCAGAATGACTAGGTGTAAGTTTAAAACGAATATCGATCTCAGAGCCAGCTCGAAATTCAAACCCAACTCTGCATTCATAATGCCTTAGTGTATGTTTATAACGAATATCGATCTCAGAGCCAGCTCGAAATTCAAACCCAGCTCTACATTCAAAATGACTCTGTGTATGTTTATAACGAATATCGATATCAGAGCCATCTCTGTATTCAAACCCAGCTCTGCATTCGTAATGCCTTGGTGTACGTTTACAACGAATATCGATCTCAGAGCCAGCTCGAAATTCAAACCCAGCTCTGTATTTAGTATGCCTTCTTATAAGTTTAACCGATTATCAATCTCAGAACTAGCTTGACATTGAAAACCCAGCTCGATATTGAATGTCGATCTACGATCTACGGTCTCACAGCCAGCTTCACACAGCTATTTCTTTATTAGATAATGTTTTGCCAGGTATAGAACTACCGTTTACAGACAAATTGTTGGTATCCCTGATTTGTTTTGATATTGCTATGAAAGAGATTTCATGTTGAGTCTTTCACCAGATACCCAGGCAGATGTTATTGAAGCCTTTAATGACACCTCTCGGTATCTTGATGAGATATTGAACATTGACAACCGTCTCTTTTCTACTATGGTTAATAATATATATTCTAAAGAACTTCAACTTAACAAAGCTAATATTTCTGATACTAACGTTTCTTTTCTCGATTAACATCTCTCTATTGAAAATGGTGAAATAATTAGCAAAATCTAAGATAAGTGAGATGATTTTAATTTTGATATTGTTAATTATCCCCATTTAGATGGGATGGTCCACGAGTAACATCTTATGGGGTCTATGTGTCTCAACGTATTCGTTTTTCTAGAGCTTACATTCGAGTTGAGGACTTTAATATTCGTAATATTTTCTTTAATTAAAAGCTACTCCATCAGGGCTACCGTCATCATAAACTTCGTAAAACCTTTGCAAAAACTTTATTATCGTAACCCTGATCTTCTTTCCAAAAATAAAAGTAATTTAAGAACTCTTCTGAGACAAGAACTATCACAACCTGACTTCGATTTACAAACTTCGTAAGATCCTTGGTCATGCTCACTTTCATACTATCTTTGCTAAACTTGTTAAAAGGTTTATCAAAAGAAGTTATGACCCTATCATTTTGCAAAGAACTGCATGCTTGGTGGTAGGCCCATTTACGGTTCGCCACTATGCTTTCCTCTTTAATTGTGCGATGACCAGACAGGCTGTTGGCACTGTGATGATACTATGTTTGTCTTGTCATGCCCTCAATGGTTTGTTCTCTTGTTGCTCTGGCTTCCGCCAAGTCATGGAGTTCCTTCTTTGTGGCTTTCTAGGCTATTTTTTTTTTTTTTGTATTTATATATACAAAGAATAGTTCAAAGCAAAGATTTCTTTATTTACACTGCCTCTTTTATTGGGATGACAGTAGGGTAAATATAGATATAAAAATCGAACAGGAAAAGCAGCATTCAAGGACAACAGTCAACCACAGACACACACAGAAACAAAGAACAATTTAAAGATGAATAAAAGGCCAAATAAGATATCACAAACTCAAAAGGAATTTTGAGGTTTGGTGCATCCTAAAAACTGGTTTAAACCCCCAGCGGCCTTTTTTGCTCACTGACCGTTCCAAGGTGGTAGCCCTATTGTCAACCTTTTTTGTGTTTGTGACTTCATATGCCTTCATTCTTTATTAACATTGCCATTCATGTTTGTCTTTTTGCGTGTTTTTGGGTTTACTGTGTTCCGTGAAAGCTGCATTTCCTGTTCGACTTTTACACTTATTTTCAAACCCTCCAACGGCCTCAAAGAACGGTAGCGTTTAATGCTTGTCTTAAATCTTATCTTGTCATAGCTTTAATGGTTTGTTTTCTTGTTGCTCTGACATTGAATACTTCCTTTGTGGCTTTCTAGTTTTTGTTTTTGTTGTATTCATATATACAAGCGCTATGTGCTATATTGCCTATTAAGGCTGCCTTGTTTGTCAGAGAGTATAACCTGGCGGGGTAACATTTATTTACACTGACAAGTTTTACTGGAATGACAGTAGGGTAAGAGTTAGGTTTGGTGCACCCTAGAACCTGGTTCAAACCCACAGCGGCACTGTGTTGCCACTGGCCGTTCCAATGCGATAGCCCTATTGTCAACCCTTTTATGTTTGTGACGTATGTTTTGCATTGTGGGTGTTTTTTGGTTAACTTTGTGCCTTATATGCTACATGTCCTGTTTGACTTGTATATCTACTCTGATTTATTTGACGACATTTGAATGAGACCACTTTCAAAAGTAACTGTGTAAATTTCTCTTTATCTCAGATTTAATCATTAAGCGGAAATAGTGTTGACGAACAATATATCTAGTTACAAGAAATGGATCTAGATAGTAGATATATTATGGCCACTTAATGGATTGTTATCTTAATTAAACTCCTTCATGCTATTGCTGACAATCACAGCCTACACTTCAGATGTACGCATCCTGGACATCTAAAGGGTCACTTTTATCAAATTTGATTTAGCATAAGGGGAAATTATTTCGGTTGATATATTATTAACACAGTTTTGAATTAAACGTAAAGTTGTAATTTTCTAGAATATTTCAAAATGTATTAATGTTTCAAAAATAGTATGAAAGTCAGTGATGTTGTGTCATATGCAAAGCAAATAGCTTCTCTTTTTTTTCCTGCTTCCCATGTTTATCTATATCAGGATTACATTATCGGGCGTGTCAATCGGGTGTATTTTGTTACCCACCAAGACTTAATTGAAGGACCCTAACCTCCAACTCTGAATAAGTTGATTCCCATAAAGCCATTTGTATTCCATTCAGAGCGTGTGGAACTCATGCCCTATTACTGAGTGTGTAACGCTTGAGTAAAACGTTGAGCCAAGTCAAGGCAAGTAACCACACGGAACTGCATTCCCGGATTTGTCAAATCAAGGCAAATAAAAACATTAACGAAGAAATAACAAAGTATATCCACCTTGTTTACCTTTATTTTTGGCGTTGGAACTACCTCATAAGTGGGATGGAGTACGTTTGCATATACTTCCAAACGCTCCAAATGGAGGTAGCTCCACTGATTACCAGCCGTGCAAATGGCCTTTTCCAATGGTGTGTTCAGTGAATCGCGCGTAACGGATGTATATAATCCAGGGGTTATCGGAACATACTTATATACCTGGGATATAATGCGCAGTCCACCACGAGAAAAAATTAAAACCGTCGGAAGCGGAATGAAAGGGGAGACCTATGTAATCGAGAGTTTAACTCAGCTCGAATACATAACTGTGATGATTCTATTTTAGGTGCGTTTGCAAAGTACTTATTAAACTATGTTAACTTAAGGGCCTATTTCGAGACGTTTGTATTTGTGGGTTTGGTTGTAGAGGTATAATGTGTATGCTTGTGTATAGAGTCAACATATTAAAACGTAAAAGCAGGTTTTCATTACTTGGTTTTTGTATTTAGAACAGGTAAAGATAGATACAAATATCGGACAGGGAAAGCAGCATTCAAGGACGACTGTCAACCACAAAACACAAAAACAAACACGCAAACAGACAAACGAGAAGGCAAAAGTAATAAAAATGCAAACGACATCACAAACACAAAAGGGTTGACAAGTTGTTAACTTGTTGATTTTTCTTTATAAAATAGAGTACAAAGTATTCTATACCCTTAGCTACTTCAATATAGTAAAATATATATATACAATCGAGCCTCAGTTTATATAAATAAGTTAATCAGTCATGTAGCATGTTAGAAGTATATAAGTAGTATAGAAACTGGGGGTTCTGGCGCAGTTTTCCCTCGCGGGGAATGAGAACAACTAGTGCAATATGCCAGGGGGGTACTCAGGCGTAACTCTCATTTACACCACCAAGATCTAAATGTAAGTCACGCCTAAGTCAACACCCCCAACATATTTCAGCAGCTTTCTCAAGCAACCCCGCTCAGGGAATCTCACCAGAACCCCCACTTTCTATACTACTAATCAATCCGGTTTGTCATTTTAATAGCATAACATTTGCAACTCGTTAGGAGAGCGCAATTTTATTTTATGTCTACTTTCGTCGAATCTACTTTCGGCGAAGTTTTTCAATAGCATTTGCAACTCGTTAAGCAAAGTCAGACGGAACCGGGCAGTAATCTTCATCATCGCTCTGCATATCATTTTACTTGTACGCTAGCGTATCTTGTCCATTATCTAATATGTACCGTTTATCATCATAAGCTGATAAACATTTTTTATTTATTGCATAGCTACTTATGTTATGCTTTTGTGATCTAATAACTTTCATCTCATGATGAGCTTCTGTTGCTGTAAACAAAATCTTTTTGTAATCATCATGTGCTATCTGTTTTTTAACAACACACTTTTTAACACTCTTGCATTTCTTTGCGTTAACCTCGTTATCCAGCACATACGAGTATAGTTTACTTCGCAACCCAACAAATTCAACAATGGGTATTCCGCACGCTTCATCTTTCATCTTGCCAATAACTTTTTTATTATCATTAAAATGAAACTGACTTTTTGGATCATAATCACAATTATCAAAAAGTTCTTTATCCTTGTAAAAGTCCGCATACACATCTTTTGTTTTTATTTCATAACACAAGGAATCGGTATCAGTAAATAATAACTTAGCTTTTTTATCATAATTGTTTTTGATATAGTTGTAATGGAAATCATACATCAAATATTTTGACAAGTCTAAAATACACATGCCAACATAAATAGGACGATTTAAAACTAATCGTACTTTTATTCTGTTTACAGCAAATACATTTTCACTAAACATTTTACAAGAAATAAATGAAGGTCTTGCTGCATATTTTAAAAGGACCTCCTCGTCGTGAGTCAATTTAACATTATTTTTTTTTCTCAAGTTTTCCCAAAAACTGAATTGTTCATCAGTTTGAAGTAATCCTTTTCAAAAGCATTTTTACCAGCTGTTCTCTTAGCAGTATTAAAATCTATGTATGTTTTTAACCACTCTGATTCGTCGAACTGCAGTATTCGATGTGTCTTTGTTACTTTCATCCCAAGTTTTTTTGTATAATTCTAAGTTTCTAAAATGCACAACATACTTTTCTTTATTTTTCAATGTCGTAACAAGTTTATTAACATTACAATGTCCTAAATTAAACTTTTGTTTTAAATTTTTACAATAGTCTGACAACCACTCATCTTTGATATTTAAACTTTCTGGGGCGAGAGGATAATCATTATGCGAGTCATGTAGTTTTTCAGGATACTCAATACCGCACTCAACAATGTAATTTGATTTTCCTTTTTCAAACTTATCAACCCACTTGAAGTTGCCAGTAGGTAACAGCTGACACATGGCCCACCCGTACAAGTTATATATTATGTACTTGCTTTCTTTTTTCTTGTCATAGTTTTTCATATATTTATTGTTAGCTTGTGAATATCTGTTTGCAATATAACTCGTACCGCCTCTTAATCCTTTTTCAACAAACAAATATTGATCAATATCAGTTATTAAATCAAGTTGGATACCAGTCATCTTGAGGTATGCATCCCAGGCTAACCCAGGACTACTGAAGTAATGGCAAGGATCTAATTTGTAATACTCAATGCACATTTTTCTAAAGTTTTCAAAAACATCTGTCAGCAGCAGCACATCAGTCTTAAGATACAGATCATGATATTCTCCCATATTTTTAATCTTAAATGTTTTCCATATTTTTTTAGCGTGTTCATAATCCGCATCTGAAATGTGCTCATCATTTAATTGAGAATAAAAGCTATCTTTGCCAGGTAACTTAGTATCCTCGAAACGTTCAAAGCTGTTCATGTAATCATAAGGATAAACACCTTTTCGTTTTAGCAAGTCTAGCTTTTTATCGCTATATTCTTGAGATATGTATTGAAACGACGGAACGTTTTTTACTAGATTATCTAATGATTGGGACATGAACTGGAAACTATCAATAAATACTAAACTTTTTCCTAACATGAAAGCCATATACTTTTCCATGTTATTTGGTATCACATTTATGTTTTGTTTAAACTTTCCGATGTGTTGCATTATGAAGTGAGAGTCATATCCTCTCAAGTTATGAAACACAACAGGTATTTTTCTAGTCAACCTGAAATTAATATTACATATATCATGAGCGCTTCCCCTGTACTTTCCAGTTATATGACAATGGTCCCTGACTTTTCTGATGGAGTTTTTGTATGTCACTGTATAACCCGCGTCGCCTTTTTTGAGAGTTGTTGCAAAACCATTACCACAAATATGGCATGATTTAGATTTTTGGAATCTAGCTTCTTCTTCCTGTGACATCACCAAATCTTTCTTAAAATGCGTATTCATAGTTTTTTTGCACCACTTTTCTTCTTCTATAATTTTTTCCAAAAACTTGTAAACAGCATTTGGTCCTCTGTATGTCGCAACTGGTTTTGAATATTGATCATCATAACAACAAACAACCTTATACCCATAACTGCAATCAGTATGCTTTTTTTTTTTTTGAGTTTCTGTCAGGAAACCCGTTTAATTCCCCGTCATAGGTGTGTGGGGGTCGGGGAGCCATCCCCCAGTCACACCGTACAATAAACATATATTTAATATATACATACACAATTCAGGATATTAACATGTAGAACTATTTGATGTTTAACTTGATTAAATCATAATGCAAGTGGTAAGTTAACAACTCAGATTTATTTTCCAAATTCTATGTATCATGCTTATGCCAGTACCATCCTCTTGAGGAAACGAAATTCAAGAAGAAAAAATAGCATGTCAGTCATTGGATATTATATATCATCCTTATGCCAGTACCATCCTCTTGACGAAACGAAATTCAAGAAGAAAAAATAGCATGCCAAACATTTATTATTTTCAATCATCAAATGTACATATTTTTGACAATCTTTAGTCATTAAAAAACAAACAATTATTTAGAATTATTTTTTATTTACCCGAATATGTCTGCTACGAAGCCTGACAGTGCTATAACTGTTTTATATAATCAATTGCTGTTGTGTTTTCACGCTTCGTGTTTTGCCATATAAAAAGGTATTTTATTGACTGCTTTATGTGTAGCAGTAGGAAGTCAGAGCTAGGAGATTTATTCTCGAACTTGTGAATGTTCCTAAATTTCCATATTTGCCATTTGGCTTCATAAATTATGGTATTGACAATATTATATTTGAATGGAATTTGATAAAAACCAAGAACCACGTTTTTGAAGTTTTTGATTTCTAAATCAAGATCCAGTAATTCAAATATATCTTGGAAAATAGTTTCTATATAATTCCATACTTGTTTTATTATGTCACAGTTTAAAAATAAGTGGATGAGCGTTTCTCTTTCCCTTTTGCATATATTACATAATCATTAGATAAATTCATAATGTTAAGTTAATGCTGTAAATATTGTGTTGTGTAAAAATTTCCATTGAAATTGTTTAGCTTTCCTGGATTTCTATCTCGAAATTTATCGTCGACAGAGCAAATGTTTTAAGATGAGTATTTTCCCTTGAAGAGTTAGATCTCTGGATTTCCAAACCTGTATACAGTTTTTTATTTTGTTAATTTTATCTAGCCAGATCGCATCGTTATCAATATTATAACCATGGCAGACTCCTAGTGTTTTAACATATGTTTTTGTCCAACTTATCTCGTGGAATGTTGGATTTTTGTTTTTATTCCTTCCAATAAAAAGACCCGTTGTTTTTTGTTTATTTATTTTTGTTTGTATGGCGGTTTTTGAGAATTTCAGCAACATGTAGGTCCAGTTAATAAATTTGTTACCAAATCCAAACTTTTCCAAACATATTTGTATCCATTGCCATTCGACTCAGAGTCCGTGTATTCTATCAAATCTTGAATAAAACGGTTCGCTTGACTTAAATATCGTCACTTTACAATCAGTATGCTTTTGATATGCTTCCGTATGTGATTTCTTAGGATTGTTTGATGCTGAAGAAATACTTTCGGTTACTGCTTCAAAATCAGCATATATAACAAACGGAACCATTAGCTGCCTGTCATAGTTTTTAAACTTAACTTTTTCATCTTCGTTTGGCATTTTTATTGCTTGTTTTCCATTAAGTGAGAGACAACAGGTTTATGTTTTTCCAGAACTCTTTCTAATGTAAAGCATTGGAGGCATGTTTTACAAAACCATTGTTTTTCCTTGTGTGCTGTTTGATTATACATCAAACTGTTAAAGTTTTTTAACCATACGTAATGATTTTTTTCTTCTTCGGTGATCAAAAGCATATCACATGTTTTTTCTGCTTTTTTTTTGATATATGCAATGGGTATACTTGATTATCTTCATACCCAAATATGTTAAAACAAATGTTGTTTTGTTGTTCTATTTTTGGGATTTGTTTGATAGTAACAGGAAATGTAATTCCTTCATAATTTAGATCATCAATATGCTTTTTATACTTTCATATTCTTTGCAGATCTTTTTCAACAGGAAATTCATAAGCCAAATGACACCATCTGAAGCATTCGTTATCTTTTTCATTTTTTATATTGATCAATCCTTTTTTAGGATAAGCAAGCTCTTTTGGTAAATCAAAATAAGAGCTGCCTCGTAAAGGCTGATACTTTATTCGATTTATATAGTGTGCATCTACTGATTCAATTTGCCAACCACTTCCCAACTGAAGCCAATTTCCAATTCTATTTATAATTTCTTCTCGTGCTTTGTCTAATGCTTCTGATATTTGATTTTTATTTAATATTATTGTGGCCTTTGAGGCAAAGTAAGCTGTTTTGTATATAATATCAAAACTTACTATTTTTTTAAAAGTAAGTTTTATATCAACGCTTAATTTAAATCCACCTGTTTTTCTTAGTTCTTTTTTAAGAAAGTTTACAACTTTTGATTGTGTTTTTGTAGTTGTCTGAGCGGATCTTTCCTGACGATAACATTTACTTTAAAAACCTTGCTATATTGTTTTGGGGATGTTTCAATTTCTCGGATACTCATTATATAATATTACATAAGATTATTTCTTTAAGCCCCTATTAATTAATTAATTAATTAATTATTTTGAAGTAAAATATTTATTCCCCGGTTAGATTATATTATTTTTTATTTATCCGTACATAATAAGTTTAATTCCTCGTTCAAGTAAAACATCATAGTGGGCAATAAAAGAAACTTTGTATAAAGTTGGGTGGTAACTGGTTGCCTCTGAAATTTGTTTTTTGCACAAAGAACATAGTTTGTTTATATCTCTTTTTTTTTTATTTTCCATGGCAGTTTTAGTTGTTTTGCCATTGTTATGATTCTTTCTGTCAAATCTTGAAAGTTAAAAAAAATTAAAAGCTCAGCATCTAATTTACTAGCATCTTCAAAATCAACCGTTTGAGCATGTGCTATTTGATCTTTTTTAAAGTTATTGATTTCAATTTCTACTTGTTCCATTATAATATTACATAAGATAATATTTTTTAAGCCTATATTTAAATATATGATGCTATAGTATAATATAATGAATTGCAAATATTGTGAAAGAGTTTTAGATATTATTGATCCTTCTGGGGTGTGCACAGATTGCATCTTATTTCACACGACAAAGAAGCTTTGTAAATATTGTACCAGAGCCAAGCTGTGTTACAAGTGTACATACGCGTGTGTGAATTGTAACGATACTTGTGAAGTTTTCGATAACGAGCGTGTTTGCCTTAATTGTGGTACCCACAATGGTTATAATCTTATCACAGGTTGCACCTACAGCCAAAAGAAAACTATTTACCTTAGGAAGTATCATTTGGATAAATACTTGGTAGCATTTGATTTGTCTTCTAAAAATAGGCAAAGATTTGAAGATTTGTTTTACGAAATTGTAAAGATTTTGGATCAGATAGAAAGTCGGAAAAGATCAATCAAATTTGAATACATTTTTCAGAAAATATTTAAAATATTAAAAATAGGTAAAGAAACAAAACTGATTAAAACAAAATCAACCAGAGACAAGTACGATAGGATATGGAAACAAGTCAAATTACGACTGAATGCCATGGCCGTTTAACTTGAATCTTTTCATATACATTTCCAGAGGTTCTGTAAAGTTATCATTCTTTTGAATCTCTAATATTTTATTGAAGGTAATCCTAATTACCTCTTTATCATTTTCTAGTCCTGTTGTTGTTTGGACATATGATAAAAGTTGCTTAAAACTCCTATGATGTGTTTTTAACAAAGTCTTTTTTTCTGCTATTCTTGTTTTACTCACTAAAACAGCAACTACTGGAGGAACTGCGCCAACCACAGTTATGAAAACAGGAATTGCTGGAACTAATGCTAGGAGAGCACCACAACCAATTATTCCGCTGGTAATCTGTAACGTTGTGTTTATAATACCGCACAATTTATAACTGCATCTGTATGCAGCCACAAGTCGCGTCAAGTGATCAATTAATTCTTCTTTGGTTTTCATGTATAATTACAGTTAGACAATAATTTAATTGAGATATTTAGAAAATAGTAGCTCGTGTTCTTTGGGTGACATTTTACCTATTGTTAACAATTCATCGATTATGCTAATACCTTTATTTATTAGCTGTGGGCTATTATTTCCTGAAACGATACTTCCGCATACCAACTCTAGATCATCCATCAAATCTTCGGGGCTATTGTAATATTCAACACAACCTCCTAAAATCTTTTTGAACTTTGAAGAACCTTTATGAATTGGTAAATCAGATAATTCTGTTAGTTTCTTAAAAGCATTCTGAGACAGCTTTGAATATGTTTTTCCATTGTTGTAACGCTTTGAAGCACAAGTCTATAAAATCATCATCTACTTTCATATCTAGCACAACTGCTTCTCCTTGTTTGGCAATAAGTTTGTGATAACCAATAAGCTTAGGTAAATCAATTTGTAACATTCCATAGTGGCCATCTTTGTCAACTTTGTAGGAATTTCTTTTTTGTTGCATCCCTTTGCCAGTCTTTTGTGCAGTTTCGCTAGCTGCTCGAATTCGCTCAGGCAATCTCCCTATATAAAACCCCAGAGCATTTGCCTCATCTGCTTTCTCATTATGTTCTTTTGTAAGTGAATCTCTCTTTTTTTGACACCATCGGGGTCCTTGAGTAATTTTGAATATTTAGATTTAGTCACACTGGTTCCCGCCTTATTCCACCCCTCCTGGAGTTTTTCTTCGCTGAGGTTGTTTATTTGTGTCTTTAGGCCATTTATCTCGCGGAACATTTCCTTATATATCTCTTCAGCCCTTTCAATATATCTATCATATTCAGCTCTTCCTTCCATAATACCTGGTATTTCAGTTGGCATTGGCAAGCCATACTTATCAAGTATGTCTTTATCCATGCCAGCATCCAAGTCAATATCATACACCGGTTTGGGTTCCTTAGGCCTCGCGGCAGGTTCTTCCCATTCTTTTCTTATTTCTTCTTCCTCAGGATCAATTGATGTACGTTTTATTTTTTTTTGTAAATAGGTCTGTCACAGGTTCGACAGCTTTTGACCTTAGCACTCTGTCTGAAGCACTTTTTAATTTTGGCCTCTTTATTGCCTGCTCTAGTTCCTCTAGGTGAATAGCCGACGTTGGTTTAGTAGGATCTGCAGTTTTCTTGGCAGCTGTTTTTTTTAAAATCCAGACTCTATTGTGCCCATCGCGTCAGGTATACCCTGACGTGTTCGTTGGCGGACGGACTATAAACCTTAGAATTACACACACACACACAGCTGTTTTTTTAAAAGCGTGTGGCGTTGGTGGCGGTGGCGGCGGCGGTGGTGGCGGTAGTAGCGGTGGTGGTGGCGGTGGTGGTGCTATAGCTCCACGATCAGGCGGGGCAAGTAATTGCGGACGTATTGCCTCAGGAAGAAGAGCCAACTGTTGACGTATTTCCGGAAGGGTAATCAAATGTTCAGCCAGCCGCCTTGTTTGCTCTGTTATTTCGCTAGTTACAAGTTTAAATACTTCTGTGTATAAATCACGACTAGCTCCTTTTTCTAGTCTTTTTCGGATAACTCTATTCTCGTATTCTTTGACAAGCTCACTCGCTTTTCGCTTTTTATCTACTAATTCTTTCCATTTTAACAAAGACATGTATAATATAAGATTAGATTAAATTAAGATAAATTAAGATAACTTAATCAAGTATTATGTAGTTTTTGTTTTCTTCTTTTTAGCCGCAGGTTTAACTGCTTTTTTAACTCTAGGTTTAACTGCTTTCTTAACTGCAGGCTTGACTGCTTTCTTAACTGCAGGCTTGACTGCTTTTTTAACCGCATGTGCAACTGCTTTTTTAACCGCAGGTGCAACTGCTTTTTTAACTGCTTTTTCAACTGCAGTCTTAACTACTTTTTGCATTCCGTAATATCTAACTTGATTGTCCTTAAAACATTCTGCTTCTGTTCCAAGGCGTTTGCCGCGAGGGATTTGTTTTATTCCGCAATATACTTTTGACATATATAATAATACTTGGATAATATTAATATTATCTGACTATTATTATAATGCAAATTCCAAACTATAATATGAAAACAGAAAACGGTAATTTTAAACAAATATGGAACTTCATGCCAGACTGTTGTTTTAGAATGTTAATTTGCGGTAATTCAGGATCTGGCAAGACAAACACACTAGTTCACATGTTGCTGAAACCTTTGGTTTACTACGACAAGATTTACTTGTTTGCTAAAAACTTAGAGCAGTCCAAGTATCAGGTCTTATCACAAAAACTTGAAAAGATAGCAAAAAAGAATAAAATCCCAGTCGAAGATATATTAGAATGTTCAAATGATACTCAAAAGATAGCTATTTTTGATGATTATGTTTGCGAGCGTAATCAAAATGATATTATTAAGTATTTCATCCAGGGAAGGCACAAAAATTGTTGCGTGATTTATTTATCTCAATCTTATTACAAAACTCCCAAAGACATTCGGCTGAATTGCTCTCATTACATCTTCTTTGCAACTCCAAGTATAAATGAAATAAACATGCTTTCTAGAGAACAAGATGTCAGCAAAGAGCAGTACAGAAAAGCGACTGACAAGCAGTATGACCTTTTGTATCTTGATCGCCCGAGGAAGTTAGTAAAACGTAACTTCAACGGTGAAATTTAATCTAAGCATATTATAATGGGACTTTTTAATGATCTTGGTGAGGAAGTTACTACTGGCAGTGTCAATATTACAAATTTTGGTATTGTGCTGTCTGAGTATGTAAAACAAAAAAATCTGGTTAATTATCTTAACAAAGGCAGAAACCAGGAAAATGTTTTGAGAAGTGATCTTAATATGGATAATAATAAAATTACCAATGTTGGCAATCCAACAAAAGCAGATGATGCAGCAACAAAGCAATTTACTCAAAGAAGAGTTGCAAAAATCATACGTGATTATAATATTGATAAAATTCCAGACATGATGAAAGATTTAACAACAGGTGTTGATGATAAACTAAGCCTGATACAAACAAAGTTACAAGCAAACCGCGAAAAAATGATTGAAATTCAAAATGGATTGAAAGATGAAATAAAACTTCTGGATGATGCTTTGAAAGAGCTAGAAAAGAAAAAAGATGTATCGGAAGAGAGTGAAAACTACAAGAAATTAAGCGAACAAATAAGAGCTGGTGTTCAAAATATTAATGCACGGATTGGGGAAATCAATACACAAATGGTTGATAACAATGAAATAGAAGCTGCTATTGCTGATGCTTCAAAACAAATGAGAACTGCTTTTACTACTGAAATAACTCAGATTAAAATATTAAATGAGCAGATAAACACCAACGTTGCTGATATCAGCAAAGAGTTTGAAGACATCAAAAAGAAAATGGTTGACGGCAAGTCGCTGGAGACTGCTCTGATCAAACTGGTTGACATTGATAAACTTGAGACTGCTATTGATGATGTTTCAATTGAAAGCTGCTCAGGATGAAAGAAGCAAAGCTTTTGATGGTGAAATCGCTTTTCTCAAAGAGCATAATCAAAAGTCTGATAGCCGGCACACAGCAGTTCTTGGTATAATTGATGGGTTGAAAGTAAAAGAGGACTATTTAAGTCGGATTCTGCTGTTTGAATATACGATAGACGGAATAAGTATTATCCAAGATTATGACAATACTACTAACAGTGATAGTGGTTTTTTTGTATCATATCCTACGCAAAAACCACTTGAAAGATCCGAGCGTTCACAAGCTTTTCTCCTGGCGTTTACTTTTACAGCCAATCCACTTATAAAAGGTGAAGAATATTACGAAAGAAGATTTTGGGAGTGGTTGCGAATTATTAAAGAAGGCCGTTATGTATTTGAAATAGATTTTACTTACACAGGAGCAGATACAGAAAGTTTCTATATTTATATAACAGGTGCCGGAAAGCATCTTCATCCGATAATAAAAAATGACAAACGAATAATGAAAGAAACATTTGAATTATATCTCAAGCCGTTAAATAATATAGAATTCAGATCACGCATAGAACGCAACACTACACAAGTTTTCAATTTTGAAAATCTAGTTTTAAAATGTATTACATACCGGAATGATTAGTATGAATAAAAATTATCCATCCTATATTATATGGAACAAAAAATTGTATTATCATCGGAAAAAGCGTCAATAATTAATAGCTCGAACACACCGAGTAATTTTACAACTGTGTTTGACAGACCATTAATATTAGGCAAGAACAAACAGTATGGCATCGGACTCGATAAGATTAATTCCATGACTTACTCATGGTATAATATTAGTGAAGATTTTAATAACAAAGTGATAAGGTATCACAATGGAACAGATTGGAAAAGTATTATTTTTACAAATGGAAATTACAGTTATGCTGATATCGATAATTACATCAAAGAAACATTGACTGTAAACGGTGATTTAACCGATGACTCGCCTGTCCCGATAAGAATTGAGTTTGATTTATCAAGTTTCAAATGTTTGGTTACCATTCATAATAACTTTGTACTTGATTTGAGAGAATCAAACTTTCACACCTTGATCGGGTTTGACAAAGATGCAGTCATCAGAGAAACTAAATTTGGAACTGTGACACCGAACATAACAAATTCTATCGATACGTTGTATATCCACTGTGATTTGATAAGTAATTCTATTGTTGATGGATCATACGGGGATGTCATTTATGAAATAAGTACAGCTGATCTCACGAGATCATATCCTTTCAAAGATGAACCGATAAGAGTCGGGTTCTGTGAAGTAAACAAAACAATCATTAACAGTATTAATATTTACATAACTGATTTCTCCGGTAAGATTATTAATCTTAATGGTGTCCACACATCATTCCGTTTTGTTTTGAAGGAATTAATGTAATATAAGTTATATGGTATGTTTAAAAAAAGCTTATGACGCTAGCACGGGAACATATACTCAAGTTGATCGATTAACTGGAGCTGGCATATTTGACATTCTTTCAAAAGTCGGATCGAAGATATTCAGCGAGTCTGTGAAAACAGCAGGCAAGAAAGCATTAGAAACTGCTGGCAAGCAAATCATAGAAAGCGGTTCTAAAAAACTTGGAGATGAAGTAGGAAAAATGGCTGCTGATAAATTAGTTTCAGTTATTAAACCTAGTAAACCAAAAGGAGAGATGATTTTAAAAGAACTTACAAAGGCTGATAACAAAAAAGAAGTTGTAGCTGAAACTGAAGAAGATTTAGCTGGGACTGAAGAAGATGTAAATGCAAAAATTAATAGATTACTTTCCGGAAGGGGAATTCATACAAGAATTAATCGATTAATTAATAAAAAATAATCTAATTACTAGTATACATAGATGTTTCGAAGTAATCAATATAATACTAGATACGAGCATGTACCTATTCAGTTAGATACCCCAATAACACAACCAGGAAATGCTACCAGGCAAATGAAAAGTGGCTACCAATTTACACTAAATGACAGAAGTTCTTACTTTGATTGGATTAATGCATATTTTGAAATCAGTTTTCAAGTAAACAAACTTGCTGATGGAGCCAATTTCGCAGACGCTGTCAGAATTGCTTTAATTAACGATGCAGCTTCACTGATTGATTAAATGCAAGTAAAGCAAAATGGGAAAATAGTTTACGATGGAAATAATCTTCACAGATTTGTTAATATCAAAAGCTTGCTTGAAATTTCTGATGACTATGCAAAGACAACTGGAACAAACGAATACTTTTATTTAGATAATACGACTGCTGCAGAATCTCGGAAGGATGAAGATACCTATAATCAAATCAAGGTTTTGCTATTCGCCATGTTTTAATCATAACTAATCAAAAAGTTGACTCTATAATCCTATTAAATAAATATTCCTTCTTTGGAGGTTTGGAAACAAACATGCTTCCTCCTAGTCAGATTCAAATCAGCTTGCAACTAACAGATGATAATGTGATAATTTTCAAAGCTGGCGGTGATGATGGCCGAGTAGTTATTAATAAATTAGTTTTGTGGATACCTAGAATGATATTTAACTCAGATAGTTTAAGTTATGTAATGACAAATCATATGACATCAACTAGATGGACTTATCTTCGTGAAATGATACAAGAAAGCGGAAGTACTCAACTAACAGAATCTGTATTTAGAATAACAGCCGGAGTCAAAAGTCCCAAACACGTTTTTGTGTATTTGCAAAGGGCTGACAAAAGTTCTTCTCAAACACAAAATCCTCACATTTTAGATACTTTTAAACTAAATGCTGCTGATGCTAATTGCTATTTACAATAAGCTAGATTGGAAGTCGGAAATGGAGTTTATTATCCAGAAACTGAATACAGTTATGCTAATATCATAAGAATATTCAGAGATGTTATTAATTATTCTTACAAACAAAATGATAAAAACACCGGAACTTTACTCAGTGTGGGTAATTTTAAAAATCTCTTCGGAATGATATATTTTGATTTGAGTTACAAGGAAAATGAAGTCAGTGTTGACCCAAAACAACTAAGTTTGAGATATAAACTAAACAACGTTCCTACCTCTAGATATAAAGTTTATGCTCTGGTTCTCTATGAAGTAGATGTAGTTATTGATACTGTCGGAAATGAATTGGTAATAGTTTAATCTAACTTATAATATATATGACTTACATAAATTATTCAGTAAATTTAACAGATGGACAAACACAGAGTTTAGCGAGGGCTTATGAGGATAGGAGTGAATTAACACTCAGGTTAAAAAATAACCAACTAACTGGGAATTTCCCCTTGTCGCTGACAGCTACTCAGATTAACAATATCAACAAAGCTAAATCTGGCGGACGGGGATTAGACATAAATATATCAAAATCATAAATGAGATCTCAGTCTAAAAATGGAGGCTTTTTAGGCGCATTAGCTGGTTTGCTAACTAAAACAATTTTACCAACAGTTGCTAGATTTGCTCCAAAGATATTAGGGCCTTTAGCAACAGGAGCACTTAGTGGTCTGGCAAGTACTGGAATTGGTAAAATATTTGGAAATGGAATGGTAACTGTTCCTGCTGATAAAAAACAAACACTTCTAAAATCAAATAAATTAACAGCTGCGCAAAAAAACAAAATAGCAAAGTCAAAAGGTTCCTGCACGATTAAACTAACACAAAAACAACTGCAAGACGTACTGGCATGTGCTTCTAGTAACAAAACGGTAACTGCACCCAGTGGTAAAAAACAGCAAGACGTAACGGCAACTGTTCCTAGTGATAAAAAACCAAAACTTCTAAAATCAAATAAATTAACACTTGCACAAAGAAAGTAGATAGCAAAGTCAAAAGGTCACTGCCCTGTTAAACTAACTAAAAAGCAACAGCAGGACGGAGGATTTCTTGGAATGCTTGCATCGTTAGGAATTCCATTGATTGGATCTCTTATTAGTGGTTTAACTGGAAAAGGTTTGCAAGTAGATAGAAGAGGACAAGGTTTGCAAGTAGACTCACAAATCAGGCCATACAGAAGTATCCCATTCATAAAAAAAATTAAATTTTAAAAATGAACCTATATCTAACTTAAATATAATGAAATGGGTTAAGCAGCTAGGCATGCAGAACTTCAGGGGAGTGTCCAGCAAAAACAAATTGCCGACAAAACAAAATAAACAAAAATGCGGTATTATTAATCTTGATGATCATATTGGACCTGGTACACACTGGACTTGTTACTATGATAATTATTACTTCGATCCGTTTGGCCTAAGCCCACCAAAAGAAGTTTTAGCGTACATACCTGATATAAAATACAACACCATTCAATACCAAGACAAAACAAGTGTTCTGTGTGGATATTTCTGCCTGTTCTTCATTAAAAAGTTACAAGAAGGAAATAGTGTGTACGATATTCTTTACACATTATTAAAACCATACAAACCAATAGAAAATGAAAACATTATAAAATCATATTTTGCAAACGAAGTTTAATCTAATCATATTATATATGAGTTACTGTATTAAAGAAAAGATGGTTACTGAAAATATTAATCCTCAGTATGTTTTAGCAAAAAGTGGTAGAAAAATGTTAAGAGCAACTTGTGCGTCTTGCGGTATTACTAAAACAAAGTTTGTTAAAAACACAGAAGGTGGAAATATTGATATTCATAAAGCTTTGCTCCCTTTGCTGCCCAAAAAAGGGCTAACACTTCCTGGTTATAAATATTGCGGTCCTGGTAATCCACTTGATAGCGGAGAACCGGTAAATGAATTAGATGCTGTTTGTAAAGATCATGATTATTGCTATGACGAAAATC
Source organism: Cyrtodaria siliqua (assembly GCA_037043455.1). Lineage (NCBI taxonomy): Eukaryota > Metazoa > Mollusca > Bivalvia > Adapedonta > Hiatellidae > Cyrtodaria > Cyrtodaria siliqua. The sequence continues at coordinate 84,926 of JAWPHD010007427.1, read as the reverse complement.
CTAGTAATAAATCAACGTGCGATAAAAACATGCTTGCTGGTTTAAAATCTAGTAAGTATAAAACTATTGGAGAAAAGATCGCTAAGAATTTGATAGTAAAACCAGTTATTACTACAAAATATAAACTTGGTCTTGGAAACTCAAAAAACTAAAAAAGGCGTTGAAATGGACTGACAAGTTAGCAGACGAACTTCATAAGCCTATACGAAGAAAGTTCACTCAACGCCGTGTGATTGTTAATAAAATTGATAAAATATGGTCTGCTGATCTGGTTGATATGCAATCGTTTTCAAAGCATAATAAAGGTACTAAATATTTGCTTACCGTTATTGATTTATTTAGTAAATTTGCTTGGGCTATACCTGTTCCAAATAAAACTGGTTTAGAAATTACTAAAGCGTTCCAACAAATAATGAGTACAGGAAGACGGTGTAAATTGTTGTGGGTTGATCAAGGTGTGGAATTTTACAACAAAACGTTTAAGCAATTTCTTGATGATAATAATATCAAAATGTATCACACGTTTAATTTTGGAAAAGCTGCAGTAATTGAACGATTTAACAGAACATTAAAAGAAAAGATGTGGAAATATTTTACAGCTAATAATACAAATACGTATTTAGATGTGCTTCAGGCGATGGTTGATAAGTATAATAATAAAAAACATCGGAGTATTAAAATGACACCAACTGAAGCTAGTGATGAGAAAAATAAAGGAATGGTATATTTCAACTTGTAAGGAAAAATGAGAAGTAATCAAATTAAGCCAAAGTTTAAAATAGGGGATAATGTTAGAATCAGCAAACATAAAAGAACGTTTGAGAAAGGTTATACCCCAAATTGGACTGAAGAAATATTTACTGTTGATGAAATTCAAAACACAAATCCAGTGACATACAAAACAAAAGATTTAAACAACGAAAACATTGATGGAAGCTTTTATGAATTAGAAATGATAAAAGCAAAGCAAGAAATATTTAGGATTGAAAAAGTAATACGACGTGATTATAAAAAGAAACAAGCATTGATTAAATGGAAGGGTTACAATGAGGATTTCAATAGTTGGGTCTCATTTAAGGATATTGAAAATATTAAATAAGGGCTTAAAAATAATAACATATAATATTATTATATAATGGGACAAGAAAGATGAGAAAAGGTTTGCAGAAAACTTAACAATTTAAACGATAAATATATAGAAGAGAATTGATGAGAAGCAGGCAACTCCAAGTAGAATATGAAGTAGTTCGTGATGATTTTATGGACACAAAAAAAAGACGACTGCTGATCGAAATGGATGATTATGGACGTGAGCTAGCTGGAAACAGAGAAGAGCTTCTTGAACTGAAATATAAAATAGCAAAGTGTAGGAAAATAAAATACTCCATGGTAAAAGATGATATGCAGAGCGATGATGAAGACTACTGCCCGGTTCCGTCTGACTTTGCTTAACGAGTTGCAAATGCTATTGAAAAACTTCGCCGAAAGTAGATTCGACGAAAGTAGACATACAATAAAATTGCGCTCTCCTAACGAGTTGCAAATGTTATGCTATTAAAATGACAAACCGGATTGATTAGTAGTATAGAAAGTGGGGGTTCTGGTGAGTTTCCCTGAGCGGGATTGCTTGAGAAAGCTGCTGAAATATGTTGGGGTGTTGACTTAGGCGTGACTTACATTTAGATCTTGGTGGTGTAAATGAGAGTTACGCCAGAGTACCCCCCTGGCATATTTCACTATTTGTTCTCATTCCCCGCGAGGGAAAACTGCGCCAGAACCCCCAGTTTCTATACTACTTATATAAGCAAGTTTTCAATGCATTTAGCTTTGTGAAATAGTTCCTTACGAATAGATCCGGGGCGTCCGTGGCCGAGTGGTTAACGTCTCTGACTTGAAATCACTTGCCCCTCACCGCTATAGGTTCGATCCCTCAGGGGCCTAGGAATCTTTATGTGAGGAAGCTATCCAGCTGGCTTGCGGAACGTCGGTGGTTCTACCCAGGTGCCCGCCCGTGCACGAAAATTGCCCGGAGGGTCACCTGGGGTCTTCCTCCATCAATGGAAGCTGGAAAGTCGCCATATGACCTTAGCTGTTGGTGCGACTATAAAATCCAATTCAACCAATTCAAACGAATAGATCCGTAAACTAAGTACTTAAAGCCAATGCAAATATATATGGCAAATTACTTAACTATATATATGGCAAACCACTTAACTATTTATTCAATTTTACATATATATACAATAGTGTTATCACATATGCACGCACGTTTTACTCACGTGCTACTAACATTATATAATTATTAGGGAATGAATTACACACACTCTGACTGAAATACAAATGGCTTTGTGGGAATCAACTCATTCAGGTATGCAGGTTAGGGCGCTCAATTAACTTGTTGGCAACACAATATATCCGACTGGAACGCCCGATAATGTAATCCTGGTATAGATACACATAGAAAACTGGAAAAGAAGAGAAGCTATTTGCTTTGCATATAACGCAACAGCTTTCCCTCTCACTTTGCCACCAACTGCATTTTTAGTGGTTGACCAATTTACAGTTTGCCACTATGCTTTCCTCTTTGATTGTGCGAAGACAGATTGTGGACCCTATGATGACCTCTACCTAAATCCTCAAAGGACGGTTACGTTTAATGTTTGTCTTAAATCTTGTCTTGTCGTACCCTTAACAGTTTGAACATGAGAACCTGGTTTAGACACCCAGCGACATGTTTGCCACTGACCGTTCAAAGGCGGTATCCCTATTGGCAACCCTTTTATGAGTGATATCTCGCCCTTTATTTATCTTTGTAATTATTGTTTGTGTTGTACGTGATAGGGTTGACTGTGGCCCTGAATGTTACATTTCCTTTTCTATCTACTTTCAAACTATATGGTCACCAGCCCACAAACGACATAAACTGGTACTCCATTTCAGGTCGCCATGGGCCGCTTTTGACAATAAACATTTAACAATATATTGTTTTTAAGGTTTATTCCCTTTTGGGTACCCCACCTATGGTTAAAGTATCAATAACCGTTTCGAAAGTTATCTTTCTAATCATCTATTGTGATGGCAAGCTGTAGATTATCATTTCCAACAGGAACTGAAACTCCTACACAACTTCAACCTCAGCCTGTATATCCTGTAATGTGTGCGCAATTTAAGTCAGTTGATAATTCGCAAGATGGAGAGAAGTAGGCTCGGAGGATATTCCGTTGCATTTTGTTTTGTATTTATCGCGCTATGTTCTTTCACCGTATCAGCGACGATACAGTGCAAATCGCAGAATGGAACTCCTGTTGACTGGTAGGCTAAAGCATGATTTGGTTATTTGACACATTGTTTTATAGCTCTCTTGTATTAACATAATGCGAAACGGAAGTTAATTTGTGTGTGATTTTTATTTCAGAAAAACAGGAACATACTCATGGCTTCTTTATATTTTCTACATAGTCTGCATTTGTTCAATCATTAATATTAATTATACAAATAGTATAAATTCAAATTGTTTATGCATATTACTAACTGTTGATTATATTGCAACAACAATATAGTTAAACCTATGGTAGCTTTAGTCTTGTTTTAGATTTCCTAAAATAAATCAGACTATATAAATCATTATAATATGTTCTTATATACATATTTACTTGTTTATATACCCGCTGACGGGCATTTGTTGATTTACATATATAGTTTATATTACTAGCATAATTTAATAGTTTTATCTTTATATATTAACATTAATTTTTAATTACTACCTAATTTATTCATCTTTCGTCGGTTTTTGCGCATAATATGACCTATGTATGTGTCGACGTGCCGTAAAACATCATTCACCCATCCATCCAATCCTATGGTAAAAAAAGAATACAAAAAAAAGTAAAAAGAAAATGTCAAAATGATACGATAACTATAATGCTTGATAAAACTTAAAGATTGCCACGTGTCCCTTTACGTCAATTAATCTTAAAGAACGTGTCCCTTTACGTCAATTAATCTTAAAGAACGTGTCCCTTTACGTCAATTAATCTTAAAGATTGCCACGTGTCCCTTTACGTCAATTAATCTTAAAGAACGTGTCCCTTTACGTCAATTAATCTTAAAGATTGCCACGTGTCCCTTTACGTCAATTAATCTTAAAGATTGCCACGTGTCCCTTTACGTCAATTAATCTTAAAGAACGTGTCCCTTTACGTCAATTAATCTTAAAGAACGTGTCCCTTTACGTCAATTAATCTTAAAGATTGCCACGTGTCCCTTTACGTCAATTAATCTTAAAGAACGTGTCCCTTTACGTCAATTAATCTTAAAGATTGCCACGTGTCCCTTTACGTCAATTAATCTTAAAGAACGTGTCCCTTTACGTCAATTAATCTTAAAGATTGCCACGTGTCCCTTTACGTCAATTAATCTTAAAGATTGCCACGTGTCCCTTTACGTCAATTAATCTTAAAGATTGCCACGTGTCCCTTTACGTCAATTAATCTTAAAGATTGCCACGTGTCCCTTTACGTCAATTAATAGTTTTTATATCGTATATATATATTTCCTTTCGATAGTCATTTTACAAGCACACATGGTGAGTCATATAAGTAAAACATCGAATCAAGTGGACAGGCATGAAATATAACTGTTTCTTATCTACCATGTCTACTGTATATCACATTATTTTCGCGTGATCTTAAGTGCTCGAATCACTGGGTCTCTGATTTATTCGCCTTTCCATGAATTCGTGTCCAAGCTCAAAAGGTAAATAATAATCATTTGTTCTTACAAATAATATTGTCTTAAGGGAAGATACACCCAATTATATTCCCATAGGCTCCAAGTATAGGACTTTTGAATTCCTCACAAAGCATATACTACTCCGCGGCATTTACAGAGTTGTTGTATCTGTTTGCAACGGTTGGTATGTCTCCATTTGCTCGCCTTCACCTTTCACCTACATCTTTTCCTTTGCTTTTCATGTGGAAAATTATTAGCTCGACGGTCTTGCCGAAATAGATACTAATTCTCACAATGGTCGTGTCAATACACAGTTTCATTAAAATAACCCAAATATGCTTTATACAACACTGTATACGCAAGTTCCTTATTCCTGTCTTAAATTTCTGTTGTAGAGAAATTCGAATGACACCATTAGGGATCATTTCATATACTTTATATTATAATGTATTTTTAATAGGCAAATAATATTTCCATAAGCATAAACCGCGTGAAAGAGTCTATTAACATTAAATAGTTCATAAGGAAACTCATCTTACATAGTTATTTGTATATATTTTATTTAGGTTCATTATTTACAAACTACCAGAGTTCCGCAAGGAGTATAAGATACCGAGTAACGATTACTACTACATGGACGCAACTAGTCCAAATTGGCAGCTAAGCGGTACCACCATGGATCACATGCCTTATAGCGGAGCCGTGCCCAACACACTAGAGCAAATATACTCAAATAGCAATTACCAGGTACAGGTAAACCAAAGGTCCCACATTAACTAGATTTTTTTTTTTGAATTAGACAGGCAGACAGGACAGACAGACAGACAGACAGACCGATAGACAGATAGATATATAGATAGATAGATAGATAGATAGATAGATAGATAGATAGATAGATAGATAGATAGATAGATAGATAGATAGATAGATAGATAGATAGATAGATAGATAGATAGATAGATAGATAGATAGATAGGTAGGTAGGTAGTTGGGTGGGTGGGTGATTGGGTGGGTGGGTGGGTGGGTGGGTGGGTGGATGGATGGATGGATGGATGGATGGATGGATGGATGGATGGATGGAGAGAGAGAGAGAGATAGATAGATAGATAGATAGATAGATAGATAGATAGATAGATAGATAGATAGATAGATAGATAGATAGATAGATAGATAGATAGATAGATAGATAGATAGATAGATAGATAGATAGATAGATAGATAGATAGATAGATAGATAGATAGATAGCAGTTTCTCATCATTATATACAGTTGTAATACATAATTATAATCACATGATTGCTGATAAATCGTATACCAGTCACGCTACTAGGCACGCTTGACAAAACATCATCATGCTTGCTCAGATGTACAGTGCAGTCACGTGATTGGTTTGTCACGCTGTTTTGCTGGTTCGACCAACACTCCCACATTATATGCTACCATTATTTTAATCTTCGAAAGGTCAAACTAACTTTACCAGACGTTGCAGCTCTTCGTCATGTATACCTATACAAACTGAAAAGCTGATCCCTCGGAAGCAAACAAAAGCAAACAAGAGAGAAAAGTAGCAGTCTCTGTTTTATTGGTTCTGTTCATGAGAGGTAATATATGTAGCAACACCTCTCACGCTTCCTAACACCTGCTTTAGCGATATTATGCTTTACATTTGCATTTTAATCTACAGAATACCATGTATATGATGTACAACGACGAAACACCTGATAAAATGTCTTCCGATACGTATGGCCATACAAAAGGTTAGTAGGTTAGCCGTACTTCTTATTTACATTGTACTTTTTGTTTTGATTTTGTTTTTGTTTTGTTTTAATGCATGTTTTTGGTTAACTGTGTTCTGGGACCGCTATATTTTTTTGTTCGACTTTTATACCTTATTTAGTAGAGATAATAGGGCTGGCGTGGTGCGCGGCGGATTTGTAACCGGTGGTATCGCGTTCAGTCCTCCGTGGTGCCACTGAGTTTCGTCGGTGTGTTCTTGGGCAAGACACTTTCCCTCAGCCTCGTCTGTTGGATGGAGACGTAAACCGGGCGGTCCCGTGTATCGGTCTATCCTCCGAGCACGTTAAAGAACCATAGGAATATATTCGATAATAAGAGTAGGGCAGGTTCCCGGATTCCTATGTATCCTTCCCCTCTCTCTGGGGCGGCTCTAAATAACATATACTGTGTTGATGAGCCGTTAAACATCATTCAATTCAATTAAATTAAATTAGTAGAGATAATAACTAAAACAAAAAAAAACAGGTTAAAATCGCATATACAATTAAATCTCGTACTGTAGTACTCATATTTATATATACAAACCCAAAATAATTATGTCTCTAAAATGTTTTATCTTTCTATTATTATAATGTAATAGAGTTTTCAGTTAAATGTTTCGCTAAAGCTAACACTAAATCGTAAGTGTCTTGACAATCAGTTACTTAATATAACAGAAATATAGCGGTTTAATATGAAATTTGTCTAAACGACGGTACTATATTCGCCTTCATTCGATGGAGATTGGTAGAACTTTTCAAGACAAACTTTCTGTTTAGCTTTAGAAAGACTGAAACCGTTTATAAATCGGTCAGATTGTTCAAAAAAAAAAAATAAGCTTTACATGTTAATCAAATGATTGGATGAAACAATTTAGTGACTTTGTATCTCTGATGTAAAATGTACATATATTTGAATAGAAAATGATCGGTTTTATAATTGCAAAGTGCCGAAATCATGAGATGTAAACTGTCTCTTTAACGTAGCGTTACGCTAATTAGGAGTCTAACAACCGGACCGATATGTTTTTCTTTCTGTTACAATATGTTGCTGTCGATATGTATGTTGCCACAGGATCGCACCAATACCCTATATATCGGGAATAAAGGTAAAATATTGTTGGCAAATGTTTTCCTTACCAAATTAGGGTGACATTTTTACCGCAAAGTTACGGCGTTCACATGATAGGGGGTTTCAACTGAAATATTTGTTTATTAATTATAATATACAGCAAAACGTGTCTATTATTGTGCTGTGAACTCTAAAACTATTTGTACTTATAATCAAATGCAAACATCGTCATTTTTTTCTGATAAAATGTACGTGTAGAAAATCGAAGATGTGAATTAACAATCAGTTGATGGAAACAACCTATACAACATTCATGTCAGCATTGAGTAAATATATACTACACTTAGGTCGGCTAATTTGTACACTTTACTTAAAACAGGAGTGGTTGGTTTTGATGCTGTTTCTGGCTTCTGGTTGATACACAGCGTCCCCGGATTCCCACCAAAACGCACCGACGGCTATAGTTGGCCTGGTAGTGCTGCTGGCTATGGGCAGACATTCTTGTGTATTTCAATGCATTCAACGCAGATTGAAGCTATAGGTGAGAAAATGATACAAGAAGATTCTTTGTAAAAACGAAACTGTAAACAACGATTGATAATCTCAATACTTGTTTGACATACTAAACACTTTGAGTAATACAAATATAAATGAAACAAGAGTAAACATGATATACATCAACACAAGGCGTCTCCGTGGCCGAATGGTTAACGGCGTTGGGTTGTAAACCTTCGCCTCTCACCGTTGCGGGTTCGAATCCCACTGAGAGCTCGACTTGTAAGTTAGGAAGTGTCGATTCTTACGGATGGCGGGAGGTGTACAGTACTGGTTCTACCCAGGAAAAGTAGGTGGTCTGCCTCCACCACAAAAAAATCGACCGTCATATATAACCTTACATGTGTTGAAAATGTCGTAAAACACCATACAAACACCATACAAACACCATACAAACAAGCAAATATTTGTGATGTCATATATCTTGCCTCTTATTTATCCTTGTGATTGTTTATGTTGCAATGTGATTGTTTATGTTGCAATGTTGCAATGTGATTGTTTATGTTGCAATGTGATTGTTTATGTTGCAATGTTGCAATGTGATTGTTTATGTTGCAATGTGATTGTTTATGTTGCAATGTGATTGTTTATGTTGCAATGCGTGTTTTTGGATGACTGTGGTCCTTGAATGCTACATTGTAGTTCGACTTTTATATCTACTTCTCCGATCCATTGATAAAGATTAAAGTTGCTTGAAGAGATACATAAAACATACTATTGGGTACCAGGTTCAAAACTAGCTGCAATTCATTATTTTGATAAAGCGTCATGAAGCAGAATGAAGAATCAGCTAACAAAACATAAACACACCTCCAAATTATTGTAGAACATATTTTAATTTTAATGGAAATGTTCACTTTAAAATTGACAAGCTGATTTTTTTGTTTTTGCATTTTTCAGGGGAACAGCTTCAATACAACCACCCACAAATCTATGACCGCCACATTCCCAGTTTTCTTCAACAGAACACGTTTCCATACATGTTTGGTGCCATTAATGGACAGTTTTATGGCAAAACACATCTACATACATCGTCAGTGAAATGGTGGCTTTCGATTTCAGGCAATATACTCATCTATTCCTTCGCAAAGAACGCATTTTTTGGGAAGGGTAAGCTATAATCGTTATAGTTTTATTTCAGTATACTAAATCGTTACTACTAAATATGGCTTCCAATACTTGTTGTGGTGCATTTTTATGAGTGCTTTCTGTCTGTTTGAATCCTTTTTTTATGAATTATCTGACATGATTTAAAATTGTCATTATGACATCATATATTACATTTCTGCTTATGAAGTATAGAGATTGCTGAAGGAAATGTAAATGATATTTTCCTAGTGAAAACTTATTTATGATTTTCTGGTGAGAAATAATTCCCTCGGGACATGACACAACGTACAATGTTCGGAATTTCAGTCACATGGCGCAAAGTCACATGACTTCAAGAACTAATCAGATGCTGGTAGTCAAATAAGTATCAACAATCACTCATTAACCAGTATGCACGTTTATATATTGAGTTAAAGTATGAGTATTATTTCGCTAAAACACCGCAGTCATTAGTAATATTCTATACAAAATCTATCACGACTCATTCCTTGGAAACTAGATCGGATTTCAACCTTGGAAACTAGATCGGACTTCAAGGCTACAAGAACACATTTTGAATTGTTTACATTGGAGCATTTGCGTGTAAGTTGGAACCGGCGTCACGATAGAATTATTCATTGTTTTCTGACAATCCTGTTTTTGAATTGTATGAAAAAACACGCTTTAGTTTTTTTTCTATACAGTACCAAACGCATTAATAACATATATCTGTTATACGATTAAGTTATAGTCTGACATTTAATAACAGTTTTGTATTGTTTTTGATTCACATTGGGCACCGTTACAATGAATATTTAATGTGCCTACCAGCAGTTGATTGGTCGACCTATTTGGCTACTCGGATATAGCTCGTTGTTATCCGTGATCGTTCGGCAAATGTCGGGGTGAAATGTAGCAGGATAATTAAGAGAAAACCATGCTGAACAGTTCAATCTGTGACGGGATAGTTCCTACCAAGTTTCGCCAAAGCTATTGAGAATGTTTTAGATGAGTAGTCTGGGGTGAAAAGTGCAAAGTACGCATGTTAGTTGTGGGTACAGCCAGGCGGACGGACGCACGCGGGCAACAGTAAATGCTCTCCCATCAATTATATGACGGAGAGGGAGGCATAAAGCGGGCACGCATACACTTTATATAATAAAACGTTATAATTATAACTATGGGACTGATAATAAATGTATAATATCAGTCTTTACTTTAATATAAATTTCAAAATGTACTAGACACATTTAGTTTTCCAAAAAGAACCAAGTTTCCCACACCCTATGCCCACATCTAAAATTTCACTTATTGAAAAATAAGTCCTGACCTTGAAAACAAATTCATTGTCATTACATGTAAAAGGCTTATTCAATTACTTCTTAGATGACAGAACGTGTTTTGTACATGTCTTCCTATCTTAACTAACAGTTAAAAGGGCACCAGCAACTCCCGCGTCCAACAAATACGGGCATGCATATCAATCACATATTGGCAGACGTCCCCTCCAATTGACACATCAGTCCTGCTTACGAGAATCGTACATATATACATGCATCAACATATTTATTATATTATATTTTCCACCACATTTCATAGGACCATCGCATGAGATGTGTGTATTAAATGTAAGTCAGACTACCCATGTCATTACATCGCAGTACATGATGTCAGTTGTCAATCATTTATCCATCTTACCAAGGTCGAATCCAAACCCTGATCCAACAAATAAAACCAATACGATACCGCCAACAATACGACAAACAAAAGCACGTGCAACTGTATTGTAATCAAACCTATTACCAATATACTCCGACATCAACTATCTTACGAATGGTGTAATGTTAATTTAACCTGACGCCAGTACTTCGGAGTTAACATGACGCCAGTACTTAGATATCTCCGCCCTATAGTTGATGTCAGATTATAATGACACGAGTTTTGATTATAATATTATTACACGTGCGATTGTTTGTCGGAGGTAACATATTGGTTTGATTGGTTAAATGAATACATGATTGACAGCTGGCATTATGTTAATTAACTGGAATCCTGATATCGCTACATTGCAGTGTGAAACAGAAGGTTTGTGTCGGCATACGTATGCTTCTCCACTATTACTTCCATGTGATATCCCAGTTAAGAATATGTAGTGGAGTAACACAGGAATGTTTTTGTATCGCGTATCTGTACACATAAACACAAAATCACTCCTTTCATTTGAAGGGTAATCATATAAAATAGAAGCTATAGTTACTTATCATCTTTTCGTGAACACGTTTTGTGATCATCTGCTTTGCAGACTCTGCGTTTTATATAAATTTATTTAGATTTTATTTTAACAGCTTACTTGTCATTTTAAAAAGTATAATGAATTTCCTACAAGGTTAATATTAAATTTATGAACGTTTTTTTTTTCCAGATTTGTACAAGGACATGGTGCTCGATGCTTTCAAAGCCAATTTGTATGTTGAAACCTGGAAACGAGGCCAGCCCATGTGCTCAGATTGCTCCAGACAATACCATGTCTGTCATTTGTTTTCTCGTCTTCTAACTTTTATAAAGTAACAATAGAAAAATGTGTGTGTATATTCATTAAGTAGTTTGAAAACAGTACAATATAAAACTGTTATATTCAGTTATATACATTTTTTAGAAAAATATTACCAATTAGGTTTCTAAGATGAGCTGTTCATCAATATTCATCGCAATAGACTGTTTCAATCACATAGTTTTAAGGTTAATACGCGACGATGTCAACAACAATTACAAAGATGAATAAACGGCAAGATATGACATCACAAACATAAACGAGTTGACAATAGTACTACCGCCTTGGAACGGTCAGTGGTAAACGGGCCGCTGGGAGTTTAAACCAGGTACTAGGGTGCACCAAACCTCACTGTTACCCTATTGTCACCCCTACAATGGGACAGTGTAAATAAAGATATCACCGCCAGGGAATATTCTCTTACAAACGATGCAGTTTAACAGGCAATATAAGTATAAATATAAACTTTATACAATCAATCCAAATAAAAGCCGTTTACTGATACAGTTCTCTCTGTTTTTACAGATATACGACGTGGATTATGTTCAGTTTGGCAAAGCAATCGGCATACCACGGTTTAGATATACAAAGGACCATTCCAAATGGGCTGTGACAGAAAACGGTGTTACATGCATTGGTGACATAAACAGAATGGTATACACACACGTTAAGCGTGTTATATTTTTTTCTTATTATCAGCTGACAGTCTGACTTCCATATTTAGCTCGTATGCGCCTATACACAAGAAAAGAAGATACTTTCAAAGGAATAGCTATAACTATTTGTTAAGTTTTCTCTCAATATTGAAATATAATTAGTTATTAAGTAACTACAATATTGAATTTTAGACATTTAATACGATGCAGCAATGTGTCTATATATTTTCATATTTTATGTATATGATATAGTCTATGAAGAGAAATCTTCACCATTAATAAACCGAAAGTGGGGAGCTTTAATAGCGACCGACGGTTTCTTAATGGTGAAGATTTCTCTTCATAGACTATATCCGACTTAGTGTTTACCATATGTTTTTACATTTTTACCGATAGTCTCTTTATAGGTCACGCTCTTCACCGCGAAGACTGCTTGTAGTAAAATCTTCATGAATAAATGGTGCAAGTATTTGAAAATCTGAGTCAACTGATTGGTTGAAAAAATAGGGTAAACACTAAATTCAATTCCTAATACACTAGTTTTAAGGCAGATATTTAATCAGTGTATATTCAACTTTTAGATGTCCCAGAAACACAGAGGAGGTGGCACTGTATGTATCTATCACCCACTTGTGGCGAAACAGTTCCTAGATTTGATCAACGAATTTGAACCTTGTTGAGAGTACAAGAACATTCTACTTGCATCCTTATCTATCAGAACATGCTTATTATAAGAGCGGCTTTGATCTCGTATTATTTTATAAATAAACATACTTTTCTTTTTCTGAAATGTGTTACAGCCGAAAATTAATAAAACAAAATGTGTATTCTCTCAAACTGATTCCTTTTGTTACAGTTTTGATAACGATTTAATATCACCTAACATTAGGTATAATAGTCGAACGGGAAAGTACCTTTCACAAAACAGTTACCAAAAACACTAATTAAAGCTGAATACGCTTATTTAAACGTAAACTGAAACAGTTGATGAAGTATTCGGAAGCTTTACAACTAAGACAAAGACAATTACGCTGTCAAATCAATGAAATAGAATTAAACTTTACACACGGCAAATTTGACGGTAATATTATATACTAATACTTGACACAAAGTCTATCTCACGTTAAGGTTAACAATAAACATATTCTGACTTTAAAACCAGCAACAATTGCAATATTAATAATAAGCCATGCATGGGACATCACAAACACAAAAGTGTTTGTGATGTCCCATGCATGGGGAGACTTTTGTGTTTGTGATGTCCCATACATGGCTTATTATTAATATTGCAATTGTTGTTTGTTTTAAAGTCAGAATATGTTTATTGATATCACAAACACAAAAGTCTCGCTCGACAATAGGGCTACCGCCTTGGAACGGTCAGTGGCAAAAAGTCCTCTTGGGTTTTAAACCAAGTTCCAGGGTGCATCAAACCTCACTCTTGCCCTATTGTCATGAAAAGGGAAACGTGAAAGACGTCCCAGTCGGGCTATATTCTCCAACAAACAAAACAGCATTTATAGGAAATATAACACATAGATTATCATGAATATATAAATAAAAAAAACACCACCTAAAAACCCACAATAAAAATACGCAATGACTTGTCGGAAGCCAGAGCAACAAGAGAACAAACTATTAAAGGTAAGACGAGACCAGATTTAAGATAAACATCAAACGCTACCGTCCTTTATAGGGTCCACAATCTGTCCATTCATCACACAATCAAAGAGGAAAGCACAGTGGTGAACAGTAAATGGGTCAAACACTAAACATGGAGTGCGTTGCAAAATTATATGGTCATAACCTTTTTCGATACAATGTTAATAAGTTTAATAAAGATTGTATGAAAGTGGTTACGACCAAGGATCTTACGAAGTTTGTAAATCACGACATCACAGAAGTCAGCTTGTTGCAACTCTTTGATCGTGACTAGAATATGATTTGTTGATCGTCGTTGACCGAAGCCAATTCAAAAAGAGAACAAACATCAAACGCTACCATGCTTAGGGGATTTAGGTAGACGTCATCATAGGATCCACAATCGGTCCTGTCATCGCACCAAGAGGAAAGCATAGTGGCTAACTGTAAATGAGTCAACCACTAAACGTGCAGTGAGTTGCAAAATGATAGGGTCATAACCACTTTTGATAAACGTTTTAAGATGTTTACTAAAGATTGTATGAAAGTGATTATGATTTTTAGAAGTTTGTAAATCACATCACCACAGAAGGTTGTTTTAGACCTTGTCGCAGCTGAAAGACATACCTCATAAGATATTGTTCTGAGAACATCCCCATCATTAACAATATCGAAATTAATATCATCTCTCTTTTGCCATACATTGTGTTTATTTTCCAATTCCATGAAAGACTCAACATGAAATCTCTTTCATAGCAATACAAAAGCAAGTATGTGACAAGAGGTGCACAGTTAGTACCCATAGGGACACAAACAATTTGTCGATAAACGGTAGTTTCATACCTGACGAAAATATTATCTAATAGAAATATAAGTGATTCACAAATTGTTTGACATGCCACATAGTGTAATAGTCTAAACTGTTTATCAAAAGTGTTTTGAATAAGATCGATAAGCTTTTATTTAATAAGATTGTGTGGTAACAGTAGGTATAAAAGTGGAACCGGTAATGTAGCTTTCGCAGAACACAGTCAACCAAAAACACGCATTAAACATTGTCATACTACAAAGAAAATTCTCAGGATTTTATTGGTCAATGGGCCGTAGACATGAGCCCTTGTCATACTGCAAAGAAATTTCTCAGGATTTCATTGGTCAATGCGCCGTAGATATGAGCCTCTCGAGACTTGAACATAGGACGAATCCCCCGTAGGTACCCCATTACTCAAATACACAAACACAAAATGGCGACGATAACGTTGCCGATTCGTTTTGGAACCGCCGATTGTTTCCTTCATATCGCTTTTCTGCGCTTTCCACTGTGTGTAAAAGTCTGAAATAATCGTAAGTGTATTTTTACAGATAATAAAACATTAACATAGTGATAAAATACGTTTATTTTATTAAAAATTTAACGACGTTAGAGCGATGACGTCACGAAAGTAAACAACGTCTAGTTAGAGGCACGTTACGGGGAAATTGGCGCAATAAAAATGAAATCGTGTTTTTGGCTGGTTTTTTTCTTAAATAAATGGTTACAACTTTGAAGTATGACAAATTCGTCATTAGGATTCTTGACAGGGAAAATGGGTAAAAACAAAATGGCGACGATTACGTTGCCGATTCGTTTTGGAAACCGCCGATTGTTTCCTTTCTATTGCTTTTCTGCGCTTTCCATTGTGTTTCAAGGTCTGAAATAATCGTAAGTACATATTTTTTGGCAATTTTACAGGTAATAAA
Organism: Cyrtodaria siliqua; assembly: GCA_037043455.1. Classification (NCBI taxonomy): domain Eukaryota; kingdom Metazoa; phylum Mollusca; class Bivalvia; order Adapedonta; family Hiatellidae; genus Cyrtodaria; species Cyrtodaria siliqua. The sequence goes on along the minus strand of JAWPHD010007427.1, from coordinate 69,116 downwards.
ATATTAACATAGTGATAAAATACGTTTGTTTTATGAAAAAATCAACCACATATAACGAGAGATGACGTCACGAAAATAAACAACGTTTAGTTAGAGTCTCGTTACGGGGAAATTGGCGCAACAAAAATGAAAACCTGTTTTTGGCTGATTTTTTTCTTAAATAAATGGTAACAACTTTGAAGTATGACAAATTCGTTATTATAGAATTCTTGACAGGGAACATGGGCTCACATTCCCTGCCTGGTAATTATATTCGCCCGAGCCGTAATTCGTCATTAGGATTCTTGACAGGGAACATGGGCTCACATTCTCTGCCTGGTAATTATATTCGCCCGAGCCGTTACATGGGCTCACATTCCCTGCCTGGTAATTATATTCCAGGCAGGGAATGTGAGCCCATGTTCCCTGTCAAGAATCCTAATAACTAATAATATTAGTGGGCAAGACATGTGACATCACAAACACAAACGGGTTGACATTATGGCAACCGCTTTGGAACGGTCAGTGGCAAAAATGCCGCTGGGGATTTAACCAGGTTATAGGGTGCACCAAACAATACAACTGGACAGTGTAAATGAAGATTTCCCTGTCAGGTTATATTCTCTAACAAACAAGGCAGCATTAATGTAGAACAATTATTAGTACTTGACGTTTGATGTTTATTGTAATAGGCCAACTAATTTAATTCCAGGGATTTCGTAAACTTGAGCATAATATTGTTTGAGGTGATATTAAACTGCAGAAAGACAAGAAGATAAAAGTTTGGAGACCTTTGTAGTGGTGCAGACACTAGAATTAGAAAAACAACGGGTTTATAAGGCTGTTTGTGTAACTTATTTATTCAGTACATAGCTGGAAGTTTCTTTTGCTTTTCGTCTAACCCAGGCCTAAAGGCAATGCACTGAGAACAATCCAAGTCAACAATAACAAAATGATAGCATTTCCCGAAAACTGTACTCGCTTCTCTTTTAAAAGTAGGAAATAGACATACAAGCATAAAGCGCTTTTTGCGCTACAGTTTATTAGAATCCGTTCTGAGCTTAGGAAGTAGTCAAACAAAACTTACCTCGAAGAGGCTGAATTTCTCGACTTTCCTCCATCTTACAAGGGCGTGATTCTACACATTGTATAATCTAATCCATAATATCTCCCCTATCATTATGACTGGTAATTTGATTGCTGAAAAGAGTGTGTCTGAACTGTGTTTTCTATTGCAATTTTCATGAGTCTCATATGAAATCTGCTGACATTTTAGGATGAATGAGAAAAATGGTCCAAATAAAGAGAAGATGCTATTCTTATGCCATTTTTATCGTTAAATAATGCCTTTTTAAAAGCGTCTAACATCGCCATGATATTGTACCTCGAGGTGTTTGCAGTGTGTGTGTGTGTGTGCGTGTGTGTTTGTGTGTTTGTTGTTTTGAAAGGCACGTTGTATCACCATTGTTTCAACAAGGTAACGTCGTAATACATTTCACGCGGACTCCTACACTTTCCAAACCCAGAAGGAACAAACACAGCTGTTTAAAAAATAATGCTCTTTCTTTCTCCTTTTTTATATCAGATTTTTTAAATAAGATGATTTTATATTGGCTAGATAAGTATCGGTAATAACAAAGTATATTAGAGTACACTTCATTTTTCAATGAAATAGGACAAAACAGTTGTTGTTTTTATTTTAAGAAAAGAACATTTCTTTTTAGATAAATTTGAGCTTATAACTGATGTGTTATGTAGGGTATGTTTAACCAGTAGGCCATATTGCCTAATGACCGTTCCAGACCGGTAACCCTGTCTTCACCATTAGTTGTGTTGTGTATTGTCATTTTCATTGTATAGTTAATTTGCTCTTTGTGGTGCAGTATGTTTCCCACACACACCCACACCCCTTTTGGTACTCAGTATTCGGGGCAACTTTAGAGAATATTCAGTACCCACGACCCGGGTTAAAATAGTACTCGGGTTATCCATGTTAAATAGTATTCATTACTCGAGTCTAAAATGAAGGAGTATTCAGTACTCATCTCTAAATTAGAGAGTATTCAGTACTCTGCGGTGGGGGGGGGGGGGGGGGGGACCCCTCACCTATGGCGCCATTGCGTTTGGGTGCGTTCTGTGATCTCTATAGGACCATGTGTCTCATGTGTAGATCCTTATTGAAAATCAGTCCAAAATCTCATACAAAATAGATCGAAATCAAAACAGTGATAAGCTAGGTAATGAAGCATGATATAATAAATTATCATTAAACTATAGTGCTAGTATCCGTGATACGTCGTTTGTGTATGACACATTATGTGAAATCTATATTGTATATTATCCCACAGGGTTATAACCTGCCCTGTGGGATGATACCCAGAAAGTAAGTGACATCAATAACCCTCACCACTATTATCTCCCTTGAATACTCGTTCCCTACAGATGAAGGAGGTAGATAAAAAAACAAGTTCGCTTTTTTACATTTTACAGGATACATTGATTTATCTTTACCAGGTTCTAAATCTACAGCATTTTAGGAAGAGATCACAGAAAAATGCATGTTGATATAAGATTTCTAGCTAATTCTGCCTCATTTTACACATCATGGGTCTAATCACCACGGGGTTGTATTTTTGTCTAAATTTTGATAGGGGTCACGCAAACATGAAATTAAAAAAAGTTCAATCTGGTAAATATTTGTTAAATGGGTTTTAAATTGCAGATATTGGATCAATGCAGAATTTAAGCATAAATACATGTTGTAAAATATGTTTATCTCTATGCCACGAACAAAAACATTACAATGGCACCCTATGGAAAATAAATTGTGGTGTTACGGAGACGTTAAGTGAAGGTATTAACGTGCACGACGTCGTGATCATCTACGAACGTTAACATGGACGCAGGGGAGAATAAGTTGGAATCTCTGTTCAATAGACGTTTAAACTTTACAGAGAAATAGAGAAAGAAAATGATATAGCTATGGACACACGAATATATGTTGAGAGTATAAAAGAGCATACGAAGAGAAAAACAGTAATTAATGATAAATAAATTATAACTTTCATTTTTCAATATCACACCAGATATCATCCCTCGAACACTATCAATAACTCGGTCCTAGACCTCGGTATTAATATTAAATTCTCTGGACGGTATCAGGTGTGATATGGAAATGAGAGTGATTATTTATATGTAGCTGTATGCTGGTATAAGAGTGATTTAATGGTGAAAACAAAAATGGAGCAATGTAAATTTGAATAGATGGGATTATGTGTTAAGTTCACAGTTTATCTAATATCAAACAAGTCAAACGTGATCTTGCGTATAAGCGTATTGTGAATGTTTCTTTAACAATAATTGGCATAATATATGCAGTTCATTGTCACGGCACAATTTAGCAGAAGACATGGGAATTGCTTCATGTTCTTCCACACTGTGTCCAATCTCAAGTGCAAAAAGAACATTATGTTGTATCAGAGAGTGTTTCTTTAACAATTATTGGCCTAATGGACATCATATATACAAATCATCATCAAATAAGCAAGTAATACATACTGATTAGGGAGATCCTTTGGAAACAACACACACAACCAAGAGAATAAAGTAGCAGACTCGGTTTTATTGAGTCTGTTCATGAGAGGCAATGTAAGAAGCAACACCTCTCACGCCCCCTAGCACCGGCATAAGCTGTCTACTACTTCAAAGCCATACACATTGGACTCGTTGATCCCAAAGGACCAGTAAAATACCACTACTGAATCGTAGCACGAGGAGACATTTTACAGCCGCCACACTGCACTAAACGAACGCTAGTGTGAATTTTAATAAATACCGATAATGGATATCCTTTGGAAGTAACAAACACAGTAAAGAAAACAATGTAGAGAAGAAAGAAGCAACTTGGTTTTATCGATAACTGTACGGCATACTTAAATTCTCCTTAAAGGGACACATGGCAATCTTGAAGTCTTAAAATTAGCCTCTCGTTTTATTAATCCAGTATCATTTTGTCTTTAAATCTGCTTGCATATATTTAAATATAATTTGGTGTTTTCAACTTTTCTTTGTTATTCTGCCATTGGTATGAATATATTATTGGTGAAATGTAATCAACAGTTAGTAATATACAAAAACAATTTGCTTTATACAAGTCTTATAATTAATATTAGTGACTGAACAAATGCAATTTATGTAGAAAAACTAACGACGGTTTTTAAAAAACCAAGATTACCGTGTGTCCCTTTAAATCCTTTCCAATAGTTTGTAGTTATTACTTTCAGACCATTCAATTCTAAAATTTCAGGAAAACACGTTTGAAAAAATCAACTATACATTCTTGAGTGTTACACATACGAAATTACACGTATGAGTGATATAACAATAAACAGACTGACAGACAATATTTTATTTTATTTTCATCATACAGACAATACAAATATTATCATAAAATATGTGTATTATTCAGGGCGATTGTCTCACCTCAAGGTGTTTCAGCAAAATCACGAATACTTTTTAAAATACGTAAATAAAATGTATACCATTGAAACTGAAACAGTTAATAGTAACTAAACATTCTTTAGTTTTGAAAATCGAATTTCTTAGTTTTGAAAATCGGTTGAGAAATATATATTTTACAGTCAAAAAGCTGTTGGATGGTGTGTTTTTTCCATTTTCCTTTGTTGCTGGGACAGCAGAAAATTAGGAAATCTTAAATAACTTCGGTTAGCCTTAACATTTTGTTATACAACTTTCAACGTGTCTTAATTTATGCTCATCCAACATATGTTAAAATCATTTTTGGATACAAATTCTAAAAAACTGTTTTTATTTTTTATTTTTTGATGCAGAAGAATCATCAAAAACAACTTTCGCATGGTGTAAAATGTTTATTTCTTAACCCATTTTAAAAAGTAAGATAATTATGTCTGAACAGTCCAAATATACGTTGGATGAAACAAGCGCCCCGTACAATAGTGGTATGCCTCTCTATACAGAGGCTATAACTAACGTCATAAAAGTATCCTAGTAATATACATACTACAGATTTAAAATGTAAGCAACCACAGTTAATCGAAACTTCCTTTGTAAACATGTAAAGCAGTTTTTTTAAAAGATGCAATAAAAAGAAAATAAGTTATAAAAAAAATGAAATTCAAGAAAAAAAATGAATCTGGCGAGCAGAGACCTTCCTCATAAACCCTTTTAAAGGGACATACGGCAACCTTTATCGTTTAAAACGCGCTGTGTACTGTAAGTTTGTTATCTACACACCTTTCACATTTGCAAATCCTTAACATGTATTTGCCAAGTTCAAGTTCAAAGCAAATTGTATTTGCATATTACTATTTTTTGATCGTATTGCTCATTTAAATACACGATGACATAATGAAAAACAATTGAAAGCTCATAGTTGTATTATCTTTTCTTTAATTATATGCAAGCAGTTTTTAAGTCAAATGATACCGGATTAAATTGGAATACTAAGTTTAATGTTTGGAACTTTTCAAGATTGCCATGTGTCCCTTTAAGAAAATGCTAATATAACTATATAAGTATATCCAAAGAACTGACTAACTATGAATGAGTTATAGAACTAGCATATTTCTTAAGATAAAACACGTTATCATGCAACTAATGTTTCTACTATACAAATAGAGCAACTGTCTACTAACCTAATGTTTTCCACCCACCTGCTATATTATGCTACACGCGCTATTATTCGGTGACTTAAAAAGTCAGGAATCAGCCATTTAAACTACAAATATACACAATATGTGTTATGCTTATCAATTTAGAAATGCAATACATTATCAAAAGAAAGCGTTTTGCATTTTAAAATGAAAACGTTTTTTGCCAAAGTTACTTCCCCTGACAAACAATCCTCCATTTGTATTTCGACGGCAGCAGACGCAAACTGTATATTTCCATTGTTTCTCAGGTAAATTGTGTTATTTAAAACAGTTGCATGATAAAAAAAAATACAAGGTTAGTAATTAAGAATTTCAGTTGTATTTTGGCTCGTATCGAAAAGTGATAAATACTCGCCAGAAGCTCGCATGTATCACTTTTCTTATATTCCCTAAAATACAGCTGCCATTCTAAGTTAATAACCTTGTAATTCTCATATACGTCGCATTACGAGTACTTACAGTATAATACAAATCTTTTTTTTAGAATATTGTGACAGGCTTTGGTAGTATGCTTTATTGAAACGTAGTTATTATCTAATAGCAAACATAGTTGTTTCATTGTCAGACATTAAGGTAAATTCACTTTTTTTTATATAAAGAATTGCGTTTTGAACAATTTCACGTGTTTCATATAATAGGCATTTAAGTAAAACAAGTATATTTCATCTTCAGCTTCACTGGTACAGATTAAACTTTTGGCGCATATTAGCTGGTAACCGTTTTAATTTCTACCCGTTTCTAAACGTACCAGTAGGAATACAATGCCAAATCTAAAGGTTGCCATTGCAATTCTAAGATAAAAAGATAGTTGGTAATGTCTTCTATTTTGAATTCTTGTTTAGATACTGTAGAGGACTGTAAAGGACTGTAGTTGATTACGTGGTCCACTCGATAATTTGATACAGTCGTACAGTGGGTTTGGGGGTAAAGAATCACTTGGATTAACTGTCTAAATTTACAATGAAAGGAACGTGTCTTTATAGTTTCTCATTTAGATTTACCCTTTTCATTGTACCGGATAGAAACAATCTGAATAATATGATGAATATGTTAATACCTTTTTTGCACCAATATTTACATATATGCATTGTATTCCTAGATGTGCCAAACTTTAACAAATTGACTTATTTTTTTTACTTTTGACCCTAACATGTGTTATAGCAGCAAATATTTATATCTCAGTTTATTGTGACAGTATGCAATTTTTTGTTTCAAAAACACATTTCATTCAGGTAGTAAAGAATGATTTTTTTCTGAGAGGTGTTTCACTTAGTGATACATTTTGCATGGAAAAATGCACCAACTCTTTTCGCCACAGCATACCCGTGTATGCTTATATGATATATATTATAGTTTGTACAATTTTAAAATAATTTAAAATACATGAGCTGAGAAAACTGAATTTAAACAGAATTTGAATCTTTCAATGACTACCAATGAGTCTATTCACCGCAATGCACCGTAGGCTTAACTATATGTAGAGAAAGCATTCCTCATAAGACGAAATACCATGTATGGAAATTAAACACTTTACTTATATATATAATGTAGTTCATACCAAATTATTATAGTGATGCTATAAAATATCATGTCATCAACTCAGTTGACTCATAGCGAGAAGATGAAGACCTGACATTTAATCTTACTGCCATTTATAATAATTATACTTGTGTTTCATATTCTCGCATTTTATATTTAACTTAAATTGATATGATTATGATATCCGGAGCGCAGATTTTGTAAATAATATACTTTTGTATATATTAGAATATCACGTCTATTATATGAAAAGTTTGTAAAGGTGACGTATATGTCAACTAGACCGGGTGTATGTTATATATCTGAATATTATGTTGATACTTGTACACATGTCACTATAATAAACAAGTTACTTACTTACTTACTTACTTAGGCCAACAAAAAAATACCTGTGTTTCCGGTGGCCCGACCGACCCTATTTTTAAGGGGCCGACCCTAAATCATTTTATGAAAAAAAAAAAAATTTTTTTTTTAAACAATTTAAATTTGTTCTGAACAATAATTTATCACAATATATCGAGATAAACTGACATCACAGAGAAACTTTCAGTTGTATCATCAACTTGTATGGGGTTTATGAGATAAATACATGTAGAATCTCACAATATCTTGCTCCAAAAAAAAATAAAAAAAATAAATAAAAAAATAAATGCCTACCTACCGACCCTAATTTTTTAGAGCATGCAATAGGAAACACACCTAATTTTTTTTGGCCTAACTTATATGTATCCGCATTGTCTGGTTATCAATAACTACAACAATAACAACAAAACTAGGTATAAAATCCGAACACATTACGTGGTCCCGCCTTAATTCCATTAAGCGATGGGAAAGCGTATTATAGCAGGATTTTATAACGGATATCTCGACAAAAAAAACACATTTAAAATATTGTTTTACTGAAAACATGCAATAACCTGTTTAAAACTACCGATTAAATGTTTTAATTTTACAATTTACAAACTTTTAAAGCTGAAAAAAGATTTAATGTCATACCCCACTCAACCCCGTTTTCGCTTCTTGGAGAAGGGGTTGGATAGGGGTATGGAAATTAATACTCGGACCACGTAATGAGGAAATGTAGGATTCACAAAACACAATCAAACAAAAACACGCATACAAAAGATACAACAATGCTAATTATTTAAAACAAATCGGTTTCTCTGCCTATAAAACAGACAAACTTACCTAAATGTCAGTAAAATAAAAACTATATCAAAGGAAAGTTTATTATTTTTAAATTAAATATTTAGTCAAAGACATTATTCCAGTTTCGTCTTTATGTGATATAATTCCAGTTATATACTACACGTTCGACATTTTTTGAGAATTGTATACTGATCGTATGGTGACAAGAGGTGATATTTAAAATGGAAAAAAATACCATTAACATAAGCTATATATCGAAAGGAAGATAATAAACTGCATCTAAAAAACAATTTACATTTAAGCGATCTCATTTAAGAATGCAGCTGACAAATAATTATTTTTTCCTCTCAACGTTCTATATAAAAACAGAATAATTATCGATAACTCGCTTGAAGCAGGTCAAGGTCATTTGATATGAACATTGGCAAATTGACCTCCCCACCGTAAGTGACAACAATTCCTAAATACTGACCAATGTTCAATAACTGTTTTTTGAACATTACCAAACTGATGCTTATCTTCGCGTTTCCACGTATTACCTCGCGTTTCACCATGTTAATGTTAAAACTAACCCGCCTAATAACGGCAAAGTTACACTACAAAACCGTTTATCAAGACAATTTCCAGGTGTTCAGGTCATATAATATGTGCCGATTAAAAGTACAGATTTTTTGACGGGTTCTTAAAATACCGGTTATTGAATATATGTAAAATGAATTGTGAGTCGTTAACTCTTAATTCAACGCTCCATTTGTTTGGGTTTGGCCTGACTGGTTAAGCCGTTTATCTTGTATCTATACTGTTCGCATTCTCAAACTATGTAGCTACTTTAAGGTCAGCCCGCAGTGGCGAAGGTAATATTTTAATTACACAATCTCGCCGACAACATTATCAAGGTTACCAAATGGCATCAGACGGATCTCGTAGTTAACATGTACATGAAATAGTTATAGTAGCTCCTGGCAAAAATATTTGGGTCATACATGTCACGATTAAACGATCCGTAGAAGTATAAAAGTATATATATTTGTGAAATATTGTAGAACCTGTTCACTACTCTCAGAACAGCAATTGTATATACCTACGTAACCACTGGTAACAGTGTTATTATATCGATTAAACCTCTATCGATTAAACCTCAATCGATTAAAGCTCGTTTTTTGTATCACTGCTCAGTGAGTCCTGTGCGCCTTCATTCATATTCCATCCACATCACTAATTATATCTGATATCCCACTTTAATTCTCTCTGCGGTAGTAATAGTTACAAAAGTAAATTATTGCAACTATTGTGGGCCGTAAGAGCTTGTTTTGAAAAGCGTTTTTCAGAACGCATGTTTCAATAATCAACTGGTATGTTAGCAACTATTAGGCCACATGTAAACATATCTTAGTTTGCCCAAACACGACCTTATATTTTTTCAGACGGGTAGATAGATAGGTAGGATTTTTATTTTCCTACCATGTACGAGTGTCAGATTCTTTTGTGAATGCTGTTTAAAGTTTAAATGTTTATTCGGACACTGCATTTTGCACTTATTTAAGATGATTTTAGTATAGTGGGTGTGTATTGAAAATCTTAATTTTGTACGCAAAACTCCTATCTAAAACTATCTGGAATACTAAATTAATAGAGATGGAGAGGAAATAGTCTGTATCTTACACACACAAAAAAAGAATAATCGTATTTTACTGGAAAGAATGTTTAGAATCGGAGCCGATTTTGGACAGGTCGCATTTCAGCAAACACACATAAATAGTATTATGGCCTTATGAAATCCAACACATCCGTCTTTATTCTGAGATCAGGTTAGATGTATTTCACATGGTTGTGTCATTCACATTGTGTTTGATGGTTTCTACATCCTCTGTCACAACATACGCGTTCAGCGTCGCGAATCTGGCGTCGCGGAGGTGGGTGATGTTGGCGCTGATGCACATCAGGAAGTTGATCTGAAACAATAAGAACAGATGTTGCTGACAAAAGCATAATTATTCGGAAACGAATTCAATACTAATATTCAATATTAAAAACGGAGGTTCTAGTGAGCCTGAATTCGCTCAACTGATATTAAATGGGCTAGCAGTGATATCATCTTAAAGTGTATTGGCGAACATGTAAACACGTTATGAATACAACTGCAAAGTGTTTATTAGATTGACTTATGAATAATACAAGTCAAATTAAGGTTACATTTGAATTCAGCTTTCACAGTAAATAATAAATATCCCTTGCTTTTGTCTGTTTTAATATTTTTTAGCAATGGCAAAGAAAATCAAGAAAAATCAATGAAGTCTTACAAACAGACTGAATTTTATAACATTCGGTATACTTATACCGAAATCCTCAAAGGACGGTAGTGTTTGATGATTGACTTCAATATCGTTTTCTTTGGCGTACCCTTAATTTTGTATTCTCTTATTTCTTTGGCAAGTCATTAGGTACTTGCTTATTAATGCTGCCTTGTTTGTTAGAGAATATAACCTGGCGGTGATATCTTTGTTTACACTGTCCCGTTTTATTTGGATGACAGCAGAGTAAGAGTGAAGTTGGGTGCACCCTAGAACCTGTTTTAAACCCCCAGCGGCATTTCTTGCTAAAGACCGTTCCAAGGCGGTAGCCCTATTATAAAGCATTTTATGTTTGTGATGTCATATATTCCCTTTTATACATCTTTGTAATTAGTGTTTGTTTCTACGAGTGTTTTAGTTGACTATGGTCCTTGAATTGGTCCTTGAATGATACATATTCTGTTGTTGTTTGTTTCTATGAGTGTTTTAGTTGACTATGGTCCTTGAATGCTACATATCCTGTTCGACTTCTGTATCTACGTTTAGCTCCCTACCTTTGTCATATAACTTACGGTGTGGGAGTGGAATAACACCATTCTATATTTTCGATATACCACTAGTTATATAAGTATACAAATAAGCCTAGTATGCGCTGTCAAACTCGATAATGACTATGATCCAGTTCCCACGGTTTATGTCGGTTTTGCGTGTTAAAGCGACAGGCAAAATGCAATAAAAGTCGATATGTGAGTTATGTGATAAATGGAATCTAACATTCGTTCTCATTCACTATTTTATTTATTAAACTCGTTAGCAAAAATGATATAATGCTTTGCCAACTCGTTTAATAAATTCAATAATGAATGAGTACTCATGTAAGATCCTCTATTTATATCATTCTGTGTAAAATACGTATTGCCGTTGGGCTCATTTTAAAATAAATTTTAAAATAGTTTAAAATGAGAGGAGGATATTAAAACTAAATGATCGGTTCCGAAGATGTTGGAATGTCGAATATTAGAAACAACAGCCATGCTCAATGACGATTGATGTTGGAATGTCGAATATTAGAAACGACAGCCATGCTCAATGACGATTGATGTTGGAATGTCGAATATTAGAAACGACAGCCATGTTCAATAACGATTGACACCGAAAAGCACAATTCTTTAAATGTTTGATGATGGCTACACAATCCAAACTTTATAGATGTCGACCATCTGTTCTAGTATTAAAGAATGATATTTTTGGTGAACAATTTCGTTTAAAATGTATTTTGAAATTTGAACATTTTGATTTTAAGTTTGACAGTGTAAATTATCTCCTCTTAGACGTGGACGTTACCCGAACAACTTCTTTCTCAATGTATTCGTTTTCTAGAGCTTGTAGTCGAGTTGAGGCTTTTAAAATTAAAACATTTGCACTTAATTTTCTTGTAAAACTGATCTATTTAAAAAAATGTAAACGCTTCTGCGACAAGAACTATCACAGCTAAATTTCCTCTTCGAACTGTATCCCTACTTCCATGGTGACGCAATTTACAAGCTGTGTGAGACCCTTGGTCATAATCGTTTTCATACAATCGTTAATAAACTTATTAGAAAAAGTATCAAAAGAGGTAATGACTATTATTTTGCAAGGCACTGCGTGTTAATCTGTGCTTTTGTCTGAATGTGTTCTGTGGAACCTGCATTTCTTGTACAACTTTTTTACCGACTTTTAGTAGTTGACCCATTTACAGTTTGCCACTATGCTTTCCTCTTCGGTTGTGCGATGACCAGACAGATTGATCATGAAGGGATGGTAACGTTAGATGTTTGTCTACAATCTTGTCCTGTCCTGCCCTTAATGGTTTATATGTATATGTTTGTGATGTCCTATACCTTGACGTTTAGTTATTCGTGTAATTGTTGTTTGTTTCTATTCCTTTGTTTGGTTGAATGTGGTCCTTTAATGCTACATTTCCTGTTTGCCTTTAATATAAATGTTTATTATAAAACTTTATTGTTTTCGGTTGCTCTGGCTTCTGCCAAGTCATTGATTACGCGAGTTGTGGCATTGCAGTCTTTTGTTTTCTGTATTCATATATACATGATCATCTTTGTGTTTTACTTATGTCATTAATGCTGCCTAGTTTGTTAGAAGATATAGTCTTATTTTATATTTATTCATACTGTCCCGCTTTATTGAGATAACAAATAAGTGAGGTTAGATGCGGCTTAGAATCCGGTTTACACCCTGCCCCCCCCCCCCCCCCCCCCCCCCACCCACACACACACCATACACACGCACGCACACACACCTCCCCCGCTCCCAGCAAACTTGCCACTGACCGTCCCAATGCGGTACCCTTATTGTCATTCCTTTTATGTTCGTGGTGTCGCATGCATTGCTTTTTTCTTTGTTATTGTTGTTTGTTTTGTATGCATGTTTTTATTTGACTGTGTTCTGTGAAAGTTACATTTTCAATTTGGTTTGTAAACCTTTTTTGGCTTTCTAGGCTTTTGATTTTATATTCATATGTAAATTATAACCTTTGTGTTATACTTATATTGCCTAGTAAGTGAAGTTTTGTGCATCCTAAAACCTTGTTTAAACCCCTAACGGTATTTTGGCCACTGAACATTCCAAGGCGGTAGCCCTTGTGTCGTGTTTTTATGGGTTTTTTATGTTTTTGATGTCATATAGCTTGTGATTGCTGTTTGTTTCCATGCGTGTTTTTGGTTGACTGTGATCCGTGAATGCTACAGTCCTGTTCGACTTATATTATGGAAAATACCCTGAAAACAACGTTCGGCCAGCTTTAAAAAGAAGACCCATTTATTGTCCTCATCTTAGCGGCCTTTTTGCCGCTGACCGTTCCAAGGCGGTAGCCCTATTGTCAACCCATGTTTGTGATGTCACAAGCCTTGCTTATTAACATTGTAATTTGTTTTTGTTTTTATGCGTGACTTTTGGTTGACTGTGTTCTGTGAAAGCTACATTTCCTGTTCGAATGTTATTCCTGCTATTAGGAACATGTGGGTCGGAGATTCAGTACCGTACAATAATTAGTAATTATAATAGATATATTTAAGCCATAACACATGCGAATTTATACTATATGTCAATCAAATACATATTCACACAAGAGCGAAAATAACAATTCTGGTTCTCTGTTTATCCAATTATGATGCTATTCTTATCATATGCACAACATATGAACAGCAGAATGTTTGTGTCTCGCTGTGGTAAGATGATTTATATCCGGCTTGCATATATCATAAAATACAGACATTAATCTATAATACCTAACCAGTGCGTAGATAGTTGTTTCTATTTTTGTCATATATGCTACATGTATTAAATAATGAGATTTAAAGCAACCAACCCGCCAAATAACGGTAAAATTAGACTACAAAAACGTTTATCAAAACTCTGTCCAGGTGTTAAGATCATATAATAATGCATATGTGCCTATTAAAAGTATAAGTCAATTTAAGGGTTCTTAAAAAACCGTGACTGAAAATGAATAAAATTAATTATGAGTTGGTAACTCTTATTAATTCGATGCTCCAGTTTTGGGGTTTGGCCTGGCAGGTTAAAACCGTTTACAATTTGTCTATAGAGTTTGAATTCTAAAAGCAATTGTGTTACCTATAGATAATAAGTGTACATGCATTGTTGCATGTTTAATATTGATTTGGCCTTGAAGAAAGTTAAAACAAGTATAGATGTAAATTCATTTATGATGAAATTTGGACTATTCTTATTGGATGGTTTTAGTGGGAAAAAGCCTTCAGGAACTGTCTGTGACAGTATATACTCTGTAAAAAAATTTTTGGACCATAGCAGTGTTCGAACAATGATCGCTGAACCTTGACATTTGACCATAACCCTTATTATCTCAGTTGATAATTCACAATAGATCAACAATTCACAATAATTATCGTTTACAATGAAAGTTTGTGAAAAAATAATAATCTTTTTATTGGTTACTCGAATGTGTCCGTAACTGTTACTTTTAATGAACTTTGCAACATTTTTTACAGACCCTTTGTGTGTTCGCGATATTTTTTTAAAATCGAATCTTGTTTGGAATTTAATGTTTCTGGTACCAAATTAACCGAGTAGGGTAGACCATGGTTACTAAAAAAAGATATTTAAATTCTGTCCACTAGTTTTATTTTTATATAACTTTATATACACTGGTCCAAAACTTTTTTTACCGAGTATATAAACAAACTCTGGGGGTTCTATTCAGATCAGTTTCTGTATTCTTTATTAAAGTTAATTTAGATTTGGATGCTTTTATAAAATATATTTGTGAGAGGATTTACTTATTATTTTGCTCATTCATAATAACATTGAATTATATATTTGGACTAAACTGGACATATTGGATTCTCATTTATACTTAAAGAGACACTTACAGGTTTGGATTAAAGAGACACTTACAGGTTTGGATTAAAGAGACACTT
The DNA here is from genome assembly GCA_037043455.1 of Cyrtodaria siliqua. NCBI lineage: Eukaryota > Metazoa > Mollusca > Bivalvia > Adapedonta > Hiatellidae > Cyrtodaria > Cyrtodaria siliqua. Next base: position 54,005 of record JAWPHD010007427.1, on the reverse strand, counting down.
ACTGTTTTGGATTAAAGAGACACTTACAGTTTTGGATTAAATAGACACTTGCTGTTTTGGATTAAAGAGACACTTACTGTTTTGGATTAAAGAGACACTTACTATTCTGGATTAAAGAGACACTTGCTAATGTGAATTAAAGAAACATTGGATAATTCTATTTTGAGTTAATTCAAAAATTGGATATTAATGAAAAACTGTAAGTGTGTATTCTATAAGTGACTATTTTATGTAAATAAATGTGTTAATTAAATTGTTGTGAGGCTGGTTTTGCTTCCGTTCTAGTTACATTTTACTCGTAACTGAAATTGGGGTCTCGTCCGGGAGTGAAACATGTTCGGTGCTTTATTAATTTATACAAATGTAAATAATAAAAGCGCAAAATCAATTGTGGTCATTTTGTACATTTGTACATTTTTAATATTACAAAGAGTGAAACCAACTACAATCAAAATGTTTTTTGAACATGAGAGATGTGTTGCTACACCTACCCAGGAGGATTTTGATTCACTTAAAAAAGATGAATTGCTCTTGCTTGCAAGTATTATACACTACCAAAATTCCTTAAAGTGAATTTCACGTGAAAAAAAAATAACGTGAAATTCACATGAAAAGGTAACAATCCACTAACGTTAACTAACGTTAAATTATTTTCAACGTGAAATTCATGTGAAAAAAAAATAACATGAAATTCACGTGAAATTTACATGAAAAGGAAACAGCTACTAATGTTAAATTATTTTCAACGTGAAATTCATGTGAAAAAACAACGTGAAATTCACATGAAATTCATGTGAAAATGTAAACCATTAAGTAACGTGAAATTATTTTTAACGTGAATTTCATATTATAACACTCTTATAGAGTAAGTGAGATTTATATACACATTTCATATTACAAGTTTATAATATTTTGATAGTTAACAAGGAAAACAGGTTCATACTCCCTGCCTGGAAATTATATTTCTCGAGCCATTATTTAATCAGGGATGTAGCTGGATGAATTTGAACCGTACGCCCGATGGCGGTTGCCCCTTGGTCAGGGGGGCTCTTGACGATCGTAGATTTCATGATTTTTAGCTTAGCTTAAATGTATGTATAATTCAAGCGAAAGAAATCGCACATGTGAAGTCAATTCAAATAGTATAGATGTATTTATATTTTGTATAACAAATTAAAACAAGGGTGCAACATCTCTGCTGGAAATATGTTACCCCTAAACCCCTAATCTCCTACCCCACTTCGGATTTTATTGCATTTTTGGACCATTTATTTGTTTATTTTTTTCTGGCGAACTGTACGTCCGGGCGTACGGGCCTGTTAATTATTTCTTGAGGGCTATTCCATTAAAACATACGTGGGACACCAGGAAGGCGATTTGATAAACATCTATGGGTGAATCCTGTTTACTGAAATTTGGTTCTTTAAACTCAACTTTGCATCTATGAATGTGTGTTCAATTTCAAAAGTGCCTTCTTGGGGTCACATGTATGTTTTAATGGAATAGCCCTGACAGGATCTTTAAAATTAACATAAACAATACAGAGTCATTGTGATATGAAGAGGGTGGTGGGGTTGAGTTGGTTTTTAAATAATTATTCGAGTTATCTGGGGAACGAAACCATTCTTCCAAAGTCGACGCATGGATTTAAATCTATCTTGAAAAACAGTGATGTTGATTAGAGCTAAAATCTGGTCTTATCAGTAATTATTGACGGGTTACTACACATGCAAATTTGTAGTAGCCTGATTGACTCGATAGGACTTTCTGGTAGCCCGGACATCCAACTTTTGGTAGCCCGCGTGCTCCGGGCATGTGATTTGCCGGACCCTGTCCGGTGATAAGCAGCCTGTATAAATATTAAAATAATCTGACAATATTTGTCTGAATTATCGAGCGGGAACTGCCAATCCACTTAACTTAAAGTAAAAAATTGGCATAGCTTACACAATGACTTCATAAACAGTAATTATATTGGAGAGAACATGAAGTCCAAATAAATGATTTTATATATTTAATATGAAACTGAATAACATTATAACATTATGGTTGTTTTATAAATTGTATTTGTATGGACTCTTTAAACATGCATCTGTAATCTCAATATTTGTCTTTAATGTGAGCAAGTCTATACATATTAATGCAAAACAAATTGTGATCCTCCTTATGTTTGATGTACTTTGCTATATGTTGTTGTTGCATTTTCATTCTTAAACTGTCTATTCAATTCTCTCGTATGCTCGTGTTGCATCTTCCCCAGAATGGTCCTGAATTACACGAAGGCACTTGATAACTGCACCAACTGGCACATACAGTATATCTCATCATCGGAACTCCACTTAAGCCCGTGTGCCCCATTGGGTTGTCCGCCATATTGTGCCTTTAACACAACCGCAATTCCAACCACATTATTAGAACCAGTCACTCGAATCAGTTGTTTCACCTTTACAATTTTTTCCTGAAAATAGTGATAAAAACATGTATTTGATAATGTTATTTTCTACATTTATAGAATAGCATTACCAAACACCCAACTTGCTTCTTAGTAATCTAAATCCCAGGCCCCTACATAAAATAGCATTAGAACACCTCATATTGTTATTCTGGAAATGTAGTTATTTATCAATGTTGTTTTTAGTATAAATTCCTGTTTTACGGCTCCAAAAGAACTTTGCATTGAAAAAACATTTTATAAAGTATAAAATATGTAAATCTAGATGGCTGCTGGGGTGTCACGAAATACCCAAATCTACCTATTTCCACCAAATCCACCCAAATCTACCCCTAAACATAACAAATCCACAAAAAAATCTACATTATATAGTAGGGCAATGATGTTATTGTATCAAATATCACAAACAAATAAATTATTTTTGCAAAATGAAGATGTAGTTGTTAATTTGTTACCTGATTAACCATTTTTGCGTTATTTTTACACATCGTGATAACAACATCTATTATTTTTACACGCATTGTGATATTCATCAACCTGGGTGGCAACGAAATCAACTCACGTTCGTCGGTAGAAAGAATCTTCGACAGATTGCAGACAATCGTAGAAGACCTACGCTTCACATGGGTTCAACTAATCTACATTGCCAGTATAATTGAGCGTGGCACTTTTAGGCCGTCTTCTGGCTTGACCAGAGAGATATAAAATCCGACGTAGTGTTAACAAAAAACTGGAAATACCTAGGGTCAGACCTAATTGACGTTGGGAAATATATACTATTTCCTAGGCATTATGATAAGGACCTGGTTCATCCCGAGTCACGACAGGGAGGGATTGCAAGGCATCATATACAGATGCTTTGAAAATCATCTATACGTTTAAATCTCGGCCCTTTTCAGGGCCAGCCTTAAACAGTCCTTTTCAGGACCAACAATATATATATGAAAGAAAATATCTTTCAATATAGCATTTTTTAACAATTCAAGGGCCATAACCTGTCGTTACTAACTAGATCTAGCTGATTTTCGAACTTTTCCAAAATTTCATTGATATACCATGCTTTGCAGAACTAGACATCATACTGAGGCTTCCTGCCAAATTTTGTAGAAATCCAACAAGCCGTTTAGGAGGAGTAGCGCCGACAAGAAATTTAAAGTAAAAATGTCAAAGTGCCAAAGTGCCATAAACTCCGTCATAAATCAGCAAACTGGAAAAAAGCGTGATATGCACAACTAGACATCTTACCGATGCTTCCTGACAAATTTCGTCAAATTCCAACAAGGCGTTTAGGAGAAGTAGCGCCGACAATAAATTAAAAAAAAATGTCAAGGGACCGTTACTCCATCAAAAATCAACGAACCGGAAAAAATGCAAAGGCACAGCAATGCTTCCTGCAAATATATATTTATTACAAAAAAAAAAGAAAAAAAAAGGCAAAACATCTGGTAAAGTTTAGTAAAGATCAGATGAAAAGTGAAAGCCCTATCATATTAACGAGGCAAACTGTAGAATTTTTAACTAAATCAAGGGCCATAACTCTGCTGTTATTGGTTTTCGAACTTGTGCGAGCTTTCATTGATATTAACTATCTGGTAAAGTTTGGTAAAGATCGGATGAAAAATGAAGGCCTTTGGCCAGTAGTGCTAAAAATCATCAGCTCCAAAAAGTAGGTCAAGGTCATAGATGAAATCCAGGCATTCAAAAAGAAAGATGCACTACCGAAGACACAACTATGTCAAAATAGAATATGTTTTCTTCCAAAGATTAAGCTATAAATTAGGTTTAAAACATGATCTAGTGCATAATTCTAGTTCATGAGAAAGTGATGTAAATGTAACAATTAAAGTTATCTGCCCTTTGCTTGGATGGTGAAGGTCACATCCACATTTCCTTTGTCACGTTGCAATGTACCATTCAAGATACAACTATAAGCAAAGTCTGAAAGTTCTTAATGCATACAGTTTGTGAAAAAGTGACCTAAACGCCAAAGTTGAAGGTAAAAATTATAAGGTTATCTGCCCTTGCTTGGAGGGTCAAGGTCACTTCCACATTAGCTTTGTCACGTTGCGATGTACCACTCAAGATACAACTATAAGCAAAGTTTTAATGCATACAGTTTGCGAAAAACTGACCTAAATGCAAAAGTTGAACCTAAAAACTATTAAGTTATCTGCCCTTTGCCTGGAGGGTCAAGGTCACTTCCACACTTGCTTTGTCACGTTGCCATGTACCACCCAAGATACAACTTTATTAAAGTCTTTAAGCAAAGTTTGAAAGGTCTATTGCATACAGTTTGTGAAAAAGTGACCTAAACGCAAAAGTTGAACCTAAAAATTAGTAAGTTATCTGCCCTTTGCTTGGAGGGTCAAGGTCACTTCCACATTTGCTTTGTCACGTTGCGATGTACCACCCATGATACAACTATAAGCAAAGTTTGAAACTTCTAGTGCATACAGTTTGTGAGAAAATGACCTAAACGTAAAACTTGAATGTTGCCGACGCAGCCGCCGACGGAAAAGCAACACCTATGTCTCTTTTTTTCTTCGAAAAGGCGAGACAAAAACTAACTACAACGCGTCATACATCAACTTTTAATGTTGTTATGACAATGTGTGTACAAATAACTAATGTTGTTATCACGATGTGTAAAAATGACGCGAAAATCGTTAATCCGGTAACAAATTAACAACTACATCTTCATTTTGCTAAAAAAAAAAAATATTTTTAAATTTGATACAATTACATCATTGTAACAATTACATCATTGTACTACAGTATAATGTAGATGTTTTGTGGATTTGTGATGTTTAGGGGTAGATTTGGTGTAGATTTGGGTGGATTTGATGGAAATAGGTAGATTTGGGTGTTTCGTGTTACCGGGCTGCTGTCGCATGTCAAGCAGCTGTGGGCACAGGGCTCGAAATAAGCACTAGTCCTGTAGCCCGAGGCTAGCAAAAATGCTGCCGGGCTAGCAAATGTTTGTGTCTGGGTAGTCGGATTAGTCGGATGGGCTAGTAACAAAAATTGTTCAAATAAGAAATAAATTATAAATCGATAGACTGTGTAGTGACAGCACTGTCTAACCTAACAGGTCTTTTAAAAATCTGATATTTTCAAAAGTTTCAATAAATGCATGCCTATAGGTAAAAACCGAAACTTGAAAATAGTATTTTCTGTTGAATATTATATTGGGCTAGTAAATTTTGAGCAGGTCTAGTGATTTTACCCAACTACTAGACCGGTAAACTAAACATGTTAATTTCTAGCCCTGGGGCATGTCACAAAAGATTATTTAATTATATGAAAACCAATGAACCCATGCTGGGGTATAAAAAAATGTTTAAACCTGGGACATGACATCATCTAGATTCAAACCCAGGTCTTCTGGGTCGAGAGGCAAGTTAGTCTCATTTATTCGTCATCTGGGGTGGGTTTTTGTCACATACGGATGTTTATAGATGTACCCACGCTGTCGAAGGACGGTGCATGCAGTCCGTTGAATGATTGTCATATTTTGACAGATCAACGTATACTATAGATGCCATTGTAGGATGGGGCATATCAAAAATTGTATCTCCATTCGTAATAGTAGACGTGCATTTTATCCACTAAGAGGCGAGTATGTGCACTCCAATAAATTATTAATCATTTTTTAAATAAAAAACAATACTTACAACTTTATGAAGACGAGAGTTTATCAAGACTGTCATCATGTAATATTTGTATGTATGGTTTGAATTGAAGGGGAACCAAGTATCTTTATCTCCTTCATCAATTGTTTTCAAATTAGTAAAGGTCTGTGATGGCATTCCAGTCCAAGCTCACGGGAATGTCTTCAATAATTACTGACTCATCCAATATAGTTTGTCCATTTGACATATGTAGATTCCTGCTTCATTTAACCGTCGTCCAAAAAATCGTTGTTGGAATCATGTTCAAATTCAGACTGTAAATTGGCTTGATCCTTCATTAGGTCCTTGAACTGACGTTCAGAATAATTGTACGGACACATTTGACACCCCTAGTGTGTGATAAACAAGCAAGCGATACACGAACATGTTGGATCGTTCTAATAACATGACATAATAAATGCTTGTCATATAAATAGGGTAAAGCGAAATTTACAACAAACTGAAAGTGCGCCATCCTGTCAAAATTATGTCAAAATTAACTCATACCCGAATAGAAAAGACTATAAATACTGATGTCGTCATTTGGGAATATATATTGCGACGTAGATATCTGAAAACACAGTTGCAAGAAATTGAAGACACACTATTATACGAGATATATGTAAAGGTAAATAAGTTTTTAGACGAAAGGGATATAATAAAATGATCACCCAGTCCCATTCATTGTTGAGGATGAGAAAAAATATCGACATACGTTTTTACCTGACCGGCGCGCGATTTTATTGCAGACGAAGCGTTCTTCGAAAACATCAACAAACGAACATAGATAACATTAACAGGACTTATGCATCGACAGAGGTATGTATAAACTGTATCGGGATGAAACAATATGTGTAGTGAGTAACCGGCTTCTTTACAAAAGCCGAGTTTCTTTACATAAGCCGAGTGAAACATTTGAGAGACACTGAGTGAACGTTTTCATGTTTTGATAATTTTGCACGCCACTTTGCAGAAAACTGGTCAGCACATAATTTCGTCGATAAAATCTCATACTTCTAAGGCCTTTGCCAGAGTTTCTTGGATAAGCCAGAGTTTCTTCGATAAAGTTAACCGACCTCTCGGTTACAGTGCGACCTCTCGCTTACAGGGCGAGACTGCTCTATCCCCCACCCCCACCCCCTCTCCATCCGGTGCGACTTTCCAACCTTCACCGAATTATCCTCATCGCCAATGAAGTAAATGAAGAGGGTGAAGACTCAAACCCAGGGTCCTCGCTTACACGGCAAGTGCTCTCCCAGCTGAGTAATCCGAGCCTTCTCTCACCATAAAAGCCTTCGTTTTTTTCTTTTTCTTTTTTTTTCTGTGGCATTTTATGGTCAGAGGAACTGCACCTTTATCGATTGTAGTGACACAATAAAACATTTATGTTTTGAAGTACACTTTAATTTACTATATCCGCCATATTGTCATTTTGCATATTAATTAAATTCCCGTGATATTCTCGTACATGGTATTGTTGATTTAGATGCAAGCCAGATATTGCATCCCAACGACAGGCGCACCCGAGGCAACCATAGTCTATAACAGACTGCAGCAACAGAGTATACAAAAATCCTTTTACCCCCGGACCATCATCGAGTGCAACCACCTACCCACTTTAGTCACCGATACAACTTATAATGATCGAGGAGTTCAATGTCTTCTTTTGGCCGTGTACATAGTTTAATTTTGAAATACCGATTTTTAACTGTAAATAGCCAAGGAAGGAGGCGGCTGTCTCACTCCCATCACAGGACATCTGTACATTCTCTCGAGAATCCTGACCTTAACCGGAAGAAGAAGAAGAAGAAGAAGAAGAAGAAGGGTCTAAACTTTAAACAGTTGGACATGTTGGATGTTGTTCAGAGAATTGCGATTGCCAAAAGGAAAAGTTGGTCACAATTTTGAAATAGTTTGAATTTTGCGGGAACTATTTATCAGCGCACCAGTCACGATCACGTGACATTTGACCCGAATTTATAATAACAAATGTTGGAAAGTTAATATTTTTTAGTTAATATTTTTTAACTTCGTCTGAAAAGGTTGACCGTTCCAACTTTATTAAGATTAATATAACAAATATTTCGGTTCAAATAGGTACATAAATATATTGATAATCGCTTTAGATGCTTGAAATGTTAATTCAATGTATACTTTCTTAGATATATTTACTTAAAACCAAGTATCGCGTGAGAGGAGATCCCCGTGTTTTTATTATAGGAACTGCACTGACCGTAAACAGCCAGATGAAATACCAAAATCGTAAAAAGGGCTGGTAAGGTCAGAGAAGGCTTGGATTATACCAACTGAGCTAACCGAGCTACCAGTTAACCAATATCACCACATAAATGTGTATATCCACTAATACATGAAAGTATTGCCGATCAAATCTGCTAAAAATAATATGGAAAACACTGACCTCATTTTTATTTCCGAGGCAATTGTCAATAAGTATAGATGTAGGCTTTTATTGAAACCATGTAAATGACTATATGTTTAAAGATTACCGGTAGGATAAATAGCACCGTCAATATACAACCTTTAGAATATAATTAATCCAACTTTTTTAAACCAATTTTTAAATAGCCCATCAGACTACCCAGAAAGAAATATTGGTAGCATTTTTACTATGACTAGTCTGGGGCTTCCGGTCTAGTGCTAATTTCAAGCCTTGCTGGTTGTGTATGTGTGCATTCATGCTGCACTTTTATATTTGAAGATGAATATAAGGGTGCAGGGTGTTTCGTACCCTAAATGTTCCATATTCTGGATGCTTCATACCCAGACTAGTTTTTGGTACGAAAGCCGGATGCAAAATAGAATTATATGTGTGGTTCCTATTACGGTACATGCTAAAAAAAAATGGGCTAGGTAGGTAGGGAAAATATTTGATTTGATATTTCACCTTTTCTTTTCTTTTTTCACTATATACTTTAAAATCTAATTATAATAAACTAACTACAATACAAGGGAATATGCATCCAAATACTACAGGAAGTGTTTTTTTCTGAAATGGGACATAAGATACCGGCAGCAGTAAATGTACAAATGGTGTTGACGTCATCACATACCATATTGTTTCTAATTAGCGCCCCCGGGGTCGTGACATTTTCTGAAAGGGTGGGGGGCACTTATTAGAACACTCTTCATAAGCCAATACACATTTTAATTTCCTTATATAATGCTAAAAAATGTTGTGTTACTGAAATATGGAATTAAATTCATAAGTGTGTGTATACGGTTTCTTGGATTGTAACCACTTTTACACCTCAAGGTAAGATTTTTTTTTTTAAAAGTTAGGGTGTGGCGCTAATTAGAGAGGGAGCGCTAATTAGAAACAATACGGTAGTTTTTTTTGTGTTGTTTTTAAAATTAAAATTGTTTCAATTAGGACATTTACTGGGCTAAAGTTTGGGTTAATTAAAATAGTTCTGCACTGGCATGTTCATGCTTGTTAGGTGCCATATAACCTTTCATGTGTTGGTGCGTCTTAAAACTCAATTCAATTTCTGCACTGAATGTCTATCTTGGAAAAACCCATAGGTAGACCTTATTCACATCCTTGGAAAATGTACTGTGACACCGTTTGAGATGTTTATGTTCGGGTGACAGTAACTGGCTAAAAATGGCCCAGATGACTATGCATTCTGCGCAAAAGTTGGCACTCCTTGGATTGTTGTCAACAGTAATGGAAGTTTTTATTGTCAAAGTTGTGCATAAGAGGTCTATTTATTCAATAGTGCTTACAGGTCTCACACCTCAAGGGAAAGATGGGCAGCAGACATTGTTGTTGGTTTAATATCTTCAGTATAGCCGAGACCAGTAATTTAAAACAATAAGTTCATAATGTAGCCATTATTGCTCATGTTTATGTGACCCCTATGGAAAATACAAAATTTATACACTTAATCTAGCTGAATATGTGGTGCTAATAGGTCAAACACTTCTGAAATTTGAATGAAACCTATCAACATGGGATTTTCTGTATCATCTGTCTTTTACACTGCAGATGTATGCTAAAGCAAAGAAAACCCTATTTTTCAAATTAAAAATTGCCTAAACCTGACTGAAAAAATATATAATTCTTTCTCTGTTTTCCTTTTGTCTCTAGGTCCGTGAGCTTTCTGGGGAGATAATAGGTGTGAGACCTACAGAATGAACAGAAAACTTAATTTAACTGGATTTTTGTATCGCCTTTTCGAAGAAAATGCGATACATAGGGATCACTTTGTCGTCCGTCAGTCAGTCAGTCCGTCACGAAAACGTTGGCTATAACTTTCTCATTTCTTGATATTTCTGCATCAAATTTTCAATATATACGGTACTCATCATGACAACATCGACATGATCAATATTGCTGATTTAAAAAAATAAGCACTTTTATTTTTTCACATTCAATTTTCTAGAGTACGCCCAGGCGTACAGGAGTATGCCTGGCTACGCCCCTGTCACCTTCCTCTCTCTGGGGCGGCTCTAAATAAACGAGATTCAATTCAATTCAATTGATTCATGCAGTCATTACGTCTCCACCCAATATGCTATAATACCACCTTACACTCGATCACATATCGTTGAGAAGCCCCCTGCGGACACCATGGCCTCCTACGCATAGCCCATAGTATCCGCGGACACCATGGCCGGTGTGGACGCCATGGCCTCCTACAACTGGTCATAATTATAAAGTATTATTGCCATTAAGTATACATAATTTTCATACAATTGCTGATTTTTCCCCCCATCAATCAATAAATGTGCATTGTCGGACCGTATTTGGTACAAAAACGAATATGGTACAAATGTACCATATTCGGCCGAATATGGTACAAATGTACCATATTCGGACCGAATATGGTACAATTTTCGACCGAATATGGTACAAACATTGTACCATATTCGGTTGGAATAAGTTTGTCTATGCTCGCCAAAACGTATTTGGTACATACCAAAAAAACTCATAAAATGAAAATGGCCTACGTATATGGTACATAAATTATGTATTTCTTAATAAATGAAATAGTCTGCCAATGTGTAAACTTTTTTTCAAACTCAAATACATTGTATTAACCTAATATTGGAAGTGACAAAAGTATCATCATCATCATCATCATCATCATCATCATCGTCGTCGTCGTCGTCGTCGTCGTCGTCGTCGTCGTAACTAGCAGTAACAGAAACAGCTAACCTAACCACACTTTACATGGATTTTGCTGGTTGTGTAACTGTTTCGCCGGCTAGCTCAGTCGGTTGCGCGTCAGATTGGCACGCAGGCGGCCTGGGTTCGATTCCCGGGCGGGCCAGATACTTTCGTGGAGATTGGTCACGAAATGATTTCTACGGCCATTCTTCCCCTACCGCTGTTTCAAGTAGGGCAGTTGTCAATTACTGGCGAATGTATCTGCTTAGTACTGGTTACTAAGTAACTTTTGTCATCATCATCACCATCGACCGAAAAACATCGCAGTTATCATCATCACATTTTTGTGATCTTCATTACGATGATGATAATGGTGATGATGATGATGGTGTTGATGATGATGATGATGACCTTGATGATTGTGGTGATAATGATGGTGATGATGATGACAATGATGATAAAAGTTTGTGATGATGATGATGACGGTAATTTTGATCGTCGTCATCATCATCAAAACTTTTGTCATCATCATGACGATGATGATGATAATGGCGTTAATGGTGACGATGATGATGATGGTGTTAATGGTGACGATGATGATGTAATTGATGATGATGACAATGGTGATGATGATTGGGGTTTGATGATTGTGATGATGATAACTGCGATGTTTATCGGCCGATGATAATGATTATAATGATGATGATGAAAAAAGTTTTTTATTATGTTGACGCCAATGATTACCGGCCGCCGATGATGATGATTATGATGATGATGATGATGATGCTGATGATGATTATGATGATGATGATGATGATGCTGATGATGATTATGATGATGATGATGATGATGATGATGATGACGATGATGATTATTTTCATGATGGTATTGATGACGTTGATGCAAATTGTAGTTATGATGATGATGATGATGATGATGATGATGATGACGATGATGATTATTTTCATGATGGTATTGATGACGTTGATGCAAATTGTAGTTATGATGATGATGATGATGATGATGATGATGACGATGATGATGATGACGATGACGATGATGAGTGTGTACCATATTCGGAACGAATGTGGTACATTTTTCATCCGAATATGGTACAAGTTTGTACCATATTTGGTCAGGCATTTTACCCCAAAACTGCAGATACGTATATGGTACAATTAGACAGTTGTACCATATTCGGCCGAATATGGTACAAATTTGTACATATTCGTTTTTGTACCAAATACGGTCCGACAGTCATATTTGTAAAAATTATATATATGATCATTTAGAACTATGATATCATAACTGTCACACTCACAGTGTTGCAATATTTATATGTTAACACCTGTTGTTGATTTTTATTACTGAACTCTTCATTGTTGCATGTATAATGTAGTTATATTGGGTGGAGTTATTTTTGTAGTAAAATAGTCCCGATTAAAACTAAATTGTTTTCATGCATTATTTCAAATCTTGCAAAATCTCATTTTCAAATATTCTGAAAAATATATTTACACAAGAAATAAATAAGTTTCAGGCAAACATATTCCAATTTAACCGGTTTTACCAAAATCTTGTAATTTAGTAGTTAGCAGAGATATATGTGAGTGCAAGGAACGATAACTCTGCGATGTTTTAATTATAACAGCAGGATTGTCAAGAAACCCAACCACCTGAGAGCCAAGATCTTTTCTCTGAATATGGAGGCAGAAACACAAGTGTTGCAAGTACTGTAACGGGAATCATGTGCTGATGATCAAAATATGTACGTATATATATAATCATGATAATATATATAGATATTAGTAGTGATAATAAAAAAAAAGTACTGAAAGTAAGCAAAACCTGGTTTCCATAATTAAATCGTCAAAGTCATGAGATTTTTGCAAAGATAAATTGAAGTGTGCGAAGTGTCACTTTTGGTGTGTTTTTTCATATAAAATTTAAAAATATGCAGATCTATAAACATTACCGTTATATATAACCGCAAAAATCCCACAGAATTTTCTTTCAGTTAGAAATTCGTTTTATACTGTTAGACGGAGATTTATTTACTGTGTAGAATGTTGACCTGTTTTGTAATGCACTTTGATTTATGATTTTAGTCGGCTGTAGATGTGTTTTATATATATCAACAACGGGGTTGTCTGCCTCTACCACAAAAAAATTTGACCATCATATATGGCCTAACGTGTGCTCAAAATTATGTAAAGCACTATGCAAACAAACTTGATAGAAACAAAGGTATACATGGAGCACACAAGACATTGGTTGATAACATTTGCACACATGTCGCAAGATATTTATATTTCTCTGGATAAACGAGTTTACATAGGGTATATATATATGTAATTTCACTTGTGTGTCAATTAATGGTGTAAAATCTGAGGGTGTGGATTTTTTTTCAAAATGTACTCTGGTCTCTGCAAAGGCGCGAAATATGGGAGTTAATTATGATTCAGTGAAATTTACACATACAATTTTTGTCTCGCCTTTTCGAAGAAAAAAAAAGACATAGGTGTTGCTTTTCCGGCGGCGGCGGCGTCAACATTCAAGTTTTGCGTTTAGGTCATTTTCTCACAAACTATGCACTAGACCTTTCAAACTTTGCTTATAGTTGTATCATGGGTAGTACATCGCAACGTGACAAAGCAAATGTGGAAGTGACCTTGACCCTCCAAGCAAAGGGCAGATAACTTAATAATTTTTATGTTAAATTTTTGCGTTTATGTCACTTTTTCACAAACTGTATGCACTAAGACCTTGCAAACTTTGCTTATAATTGTATCTTAAGTGGTACATGACAACGTGACAAAGCAAATGTGGAAGTGACCTTGAACCTCCAAGAAAAGGGCAGATAACTTAATAACTTTTAGGTTAAATTTTTGCGTTTAGGTCACTTTTTCACAAACTGTATGCACTAGACCTTTAAAACTATGCCTATAGTTGTAACTTGAGTGGTACATCGCATGGTAATACTGCCGAATCTGTCATTTATAGCACGGCTGAAATATACCGGCATTTATAGCACGGTTTAGGCTCAGACCTTCAGGTTTATGAAAATTATATCATAAGCAAGAATTTATACTTACACAATGACATGAAGTCGCTTTTTTATTGATCTGATATTACATTAGGCCCTGTTGTTGATGTGCATGACTTTTATCTGACCCCACGTGTAATATCAGATTTTCCAGGACTCGTATAAAACGTGGATATGCAAGAATAAACATATAATTACGGTGTTTTTGTCCCAATTTTTACTTCCTTTTTTGTTTATAAATATTGGCTAGTAGTTAATGATATAGAAAATGACATGATCTACAATTGTTTCAAAATTAAAATAACCTGTAGAGGCCACTTAAAACGGTATATGAGACAATGGTGGGTTCGCGCAAGCACTTGAACACTTTACTGCCACTTCACAAACAGGAAAAATGAGAAAAAGAAAAAGAAAACTGAAACTGAAACTGAAACTGTTGTAAAATCAAAATTACCCAACCATAGTCACCATAGTGCATTTAAATAATTTACAGCCACTTTAAAACAATAGGAATTAGTGAGACATGCGAAACTTAACACCCACTTAACATCTACTTCGCAAACAATTACAATAAAGCGACTTTTATTTATTCTCTTTAGTGCCTCTTTACAGAGATAACATGTCCCAACTAGCAACTCTTTGTGTGTGATACAATGATTATAAATTGTTTAAGGGTTGACTTTGTATTTGCATTTAGCACGCATCTGTGTAGAAAAGTAAGCACTTTTTGTCTCGCCTTTTTCGAAGAAAAAAAGAGAAATAGGTGTTGCTTTTCCGGCGGCGGCGGCGTCAACATTCAAGTTTTGCGTTTAGGTCATTTTCTCACAAACTGTATGCACTAGACCTTTCAAACATTGCTTATAGTTGCATCATGGGTGGTATACATCGCAAGGTTACAAAGCAAATTTGGAAGTGACCTTGAATCTCCAAGCAAAGAGCAGATAACTTACTAATTTTTAGGTTCAACTTTTGCGTTTAGGTCACTTTTTCACAAACTGTATACACTAGACCTTTAAAACTTTGCTTTTAGTTGTATTTTGAGCGGTACATTGCAACGTGACAAAGGAAATGTGGATGTGACCTTCACCATGCAAGCAAAGGGCAGATGATTTTAATTGTTACATTTACATCACTTTCTCATGAACTAGAATTATGCACTAGATGTTTTAAACCTGATTTATAGCTTAATCTTTGGAAGAAAACATATTCTATTTTGACATAGTTTTGTTTTCGGTAGTGCATCTTGTTTTTGGATGCCTGGATTTCATCTATGACCTTGACCTACTTTTTGGAGCTGATAATTTTTAGCTCTACTGGCCAAAGGCCTTCATTTTTCATCCGATCTTTACCAAACTTTACCAGATTGGTAATATCAATGAAAGCTCGCATAAGTTCGAAAACCAGCCAGATCGGACCAATAGCAACAGAGTTATGACCCTTGATTTAGTTAAAAATGCTATATTTTTCCTCGTTAATACGATAGGGCTTTCATTTTTCATCTGATTTTTGCCAAACTTTACCAGATGTTTTGCCTTTTTTTTTATTATTATTAGTATATATTTGCTTTTTTATATTTATTTTTTTTAATAGATATATATTTTTTTAATTTCCTATTTCATTATTTTTTTGTTTTAATTATTTTTAGTTTTTGAATTTAATAAAAAAAAATGTTTGAATTCTATTAATTTTTTTATTTCTTTTTTTTTAATAAATGTTTTGTTTGTTTTAATTTTCTAATTTCATTTTTTTTTTATTTCTTTTTTTTTTTGTGTGTGTTAGCAGGAAGTTCGAAAATCAGCTAGATCTAGTTAGTAACGACAGGTTATGGTCCTTGATTTGTTGACAAAATGCTATTATTGTATTTTCCTTTGTTAAATCTGTAGTTACTTCATTTTTTATCTGATCTTTACCATATTTGTTTAGAATGTTATATTTAAGTCCAGCCCCCGTTAGGCGAGACATGTGAATCCACGGATTTCTTGTATTAACAATATTTTGAAAATACCAGTGATTTCTTTACTGATCATGTCAAGGTAATTCACCAACAGAAATATAATAAAATGTTGATGTTGGGTGAGTAGATTTTGTAGGGAATAACATCTATCAAATTACTGGCTTCGAATTTATAAAAAAATATTTTTTAGGTAAAATCAGGTAAATTTGAAAGTTTCTTTATAGGTCTCGGTTAAAATCATAAAGAATTTGTTGTTTTTACAAAACTTATTCCTGTAAGAGTTCAATAACAACAATATAATATTATTTATAAATAAGATGGATTGTTTGAGCACAAGTACATGTATAACAGTTTATGTTATTAATTTTATTAAAATCAGGTTATTATATAATTTAAGAAATAGATCATCCTTTAAGGTGTTTTATATCAATGTTGGTGGTTCATGTGTAAATAATTAATTTCACAAGCTGTAAGGTAGTAATGGGACAAATAAATGACTTGTTCTAATGTTGTATACATATGAAAAAAGAAAAAGAAATAAAGTGCATCCAAGTATAATTATAGTATCATAAGTTATTTTTCTGATTTTATTACATTTTGGCAAATGAACATTTTAAAGTCCTAAAAGCAACTGTTTGATACATGTCTTATTTCCATACAGATCATGTCAGAAAAGGGTGATGATTATGGTTGTTTCGACATACCACGTTTGGCCCAGTTTCTCTTCGGAAGATTTCGAGGGGATCTGGGATAGGACCTACTTCTTCAGCTAAACTGGCTAGTTAACTGGTTAATTCATGACAAATAGATGTCTGGTCAGATCTTTACCAACAGATTTGCCAAGTTTTCTGACTAACACACCCTCAAAATAGTCAAGGTTCTCATTTCTGATAGAATAGTAATTACAATCATACAAATGGTTATTTTTCACCTCTTGGTGAATTTTCCTTAAATTATGTGGACATGTTCCACAGATCTGTGGTTGATCAAAAATGACATTAAATTCCATGTAAATCACAAATCGCTTTCACAGCTTTAAAACAGAATGTATATCACAAAACTGATAACATTCATGCTTAATTTAACACCTGATCAACAGAAGATACTATGTCAATATCTGTTGGTATAATTTTAAAAAGAGATGATCCTGTATTTTAAAAAAAAAAGTATTTAGGGATCACTTTTTAGTTGCTGCTTTGTCCGTCCGTATATCAATGCAATGAGAGGACATGTAGAGAACAAGAACCATAACGCTATCTTCATTCAAATTGGAGTTACTGCCCTGTGTAATTTTATAGTTACATTTTTTGTCCGGAACATATTTAAACTCAAAAACTACTAATGGGATTGTAATGAAACTTCAATCAATGATAGAGGACAAAAAGAGGAAGTGCACAGCACAAGAACCATAACTCTATATTCATTCAAATGTATTGCCCACTATTGCAAATAGTAGGTCAGTGTGAAAGACCTTGATCTTTGTTTTCACACTATTAAAACATTTCATGTAACTGATAGCATTTTTCTAATTTCTCTCTAAACAGTTTGTCTTTGAAATTTAGGCAGTTGATCATTGAATGCTATTGGCACTCATTTCTGTTGTTATAGCCATAAATATGTCTCTCTTTTCATTTATCTATTTTGCTAATTTTCAAATATTTACAGAGATCATTTGCCTATGTCAATGGGATGATGCGGGTAAAAAGGGAAGGGTCCACACCCAGTGTTCTTGCCCAGTGGCCCAGTTCTGGGTGAAATTCAAGCAAAGAGTGGACAACCACACAGCCAGCACTGTAGAAAACAAGGCAGAATAGGTCATGACAAATTAGGAGATAAATTATTGGCTACAAAATGCCCTCTATGTATGTATAATCATCCATGTATATTTGTATACAGCTAAATACGCCTAATTTTTGTAAACATAACTATTATTGTGGAACAACAATAATATTTCCAAAGCTACAATTTTAATGAATTGTTGTTTTACGGCTTATTACCATGTTGTATAGATCATTTAGAGCCACCCCAGGGTGAGGGCATGTTAAATAACCATATAAGAATCTTGTCAATAATAACAGTAGGGCACGGTTCCAAGATTCCTATATGTCCTACTCCTCTCTCTGGGGCGGCTCTAAAACAACAATTCAGTTCAATTAAAAGTTATTCATGATCCAAGTCATTAACTTATTATTTATCAATCATGACTCTTAATAAATCATTAATGCTAAAAAAAATACCTGTGTTTCCGGTTGCCCGACTGACCCTATTTTTAAGGGCCCGACCCTAAAACCTTTTATGATTTTTTTTTTTTTTTTTTTTTTTTTAATTTGTTCTGAACAATGATTTATCACAATATATCGAGGTAAACTGACATCGCAGAGAAACTTTCAGTTGTATCAACAACTTGTATGGGGTTTATGAGATAAATACATGTAGAATCTCACAATATCTTGCTCCAAAAAAGAAAAAGAAAAAAAAAACGCCTACCGACCTACACTATTTTTTTAGAGCTTGCAATAGGAAAAACACCTATTTTTATTTTTTTGCCTAACATAAAGTAGTTTTTGATTGTTTAAAAAGACCGCATAAAGTGCCTGACACTCTTCGATACCCAACGTTTTTCATCACGTGACATTATGTCAACCCGTGACATTTTGGCGCGAATGTCTGTATGACGTTGGGTCAGTTTTATGCCATCTTAATTATTTTGTGTCACCTGCATAGCATGGCAAACACTTAGGGATCACTGTGTCCGCCGTGAGGTCTGTCACACTTTAGCCTGCAACCTAACCTTGGCCTTGATTTGAAAAGTATTTGACCTTTGTCCATAAAACTTCACACACATCTTCATCTTAACTCAAGGAATGCTATTAATCATGTCCAAAAGCTCTGACTTCCATTTTTGCAGAGTTATCCCCCTTTTTATCAAACTTGAACCTGTAAGCTTATAACTGACCATAACTTGAAAAGTATGTGATCTATGTTCAAGAAACTTAACTTCACACACATCTTCATCTTACTTAGAGAAATGTCATTACACATGTCCAATAACCCTGACATTTTGACAGAGCTATGCCCCTTTTCATAAATCTTTAACCTGTAAAATAACCTGGCTCATCACATGACAAAATATTGACCTATGGTCATAAAACTTTATACAATTTTTCTTTATCAATTATTCAATGCTGTTGACTTTTATGTTTGGCAGACTTATGGCCCTTTTTATAAAAGTTTAACCTGCAATCTAACTTAGCTAATAACAAAACATTGACCTATGGTCATGAAACTTTATACCAGTTTCTACTTTTATATCAATTATCCAATGCAGAGGTATGCCCCTTTTCGTGAGTTTTATCAATTAAAACAAAATCTGCTCCATAATTCATGAAGGATTGCACCCCGTCTTCAAATGTTTTTAGTTACGATTTTACTTGCTGAAATTAGCACATGGCAGGCGATAAGTGTTGCATGGAACACCCTTCTAGTTTAAGGTTTTTGACAGTAACGTCATATGATAAAAATAATATTACACTCGTATTCATTTCATAAAAAGTTGAAACTCGTTGAATAATCTTATTACCGTATTTTACTAAATTATGCTTGTAAAATATAAAAATTACCTATTTGTTTCATATGAAACGAGCACTCGTGTAAGATCCTCAATGTATTATAACAGTGTGAAATTCACACCTAGTAAGAAGTAATTTAATAAGCATGTCTGTTGAAGTCAGACATTATATGATAGGTTACTCTGTCTTTCTATTTTTTCTTTTTTGAGAATTAACTTCAAAGCAGATAGAGATATGCACTAAGGTTTTATGTTGTAAACTACATTATTTATTGCCAGTCAAAGATCACTATCACAAGTCAGTCAACTATATCAATGGAAATGATGATGGAATAATAATATTAAACATAAAGAAAATAAGTGCATGTTTGGAAGGAACTAGAGACAATCTGAGCGAGTAATTGGTGCCAATATACATATATTCAATAGAAAACCCTCTAAAAGTGCTTCAGTTTCATATGAAATGTGCACATGCATTAAATAAGCTGCATATTTAGTTTGGTTGAATCTGATATTGAGGAAAATGTTTGGTCTGGAAAACCAAAGTCTTGGTTGGTTTTGTTGCTATATCATGAATATTAATTTAAATTGTGATTATATCGCTAGCGCTAGTACATATAATTCAAATAAAGTGTACATACTTCGATTACACAACAAGAATTTCAAAACCAAAGTCTTGGTTGGTTTTGTTGCTATATCATGAATATTAATTTAAATTGTGATTATATCGCTAGCGCTTGTACATAGAATTCAGATAAAGTGTACATACTTCGATTACACAACAAGAATTTCTAAGAACCTTAAAGCATCCTATGAATTAATATTAATGATTATATAACAAAAACTATCGTAGTTGGCAAGTTTTCCAGACAGAACTATTTCATTAACAATAATTACATCATATGATCACGTGACCTACTTTAATGCGTATGCATATTGAATATGAAACAAACATTATTGTGGTTTTATTTGCATTTGGATTGACACCCATAAAACGTCCACATCGCCTCCAGTCCTTAATAACTATAAATTTAGCAGTTTAGCACCAAAGTTAATGTCAAAAAAGGTTAAGGTCACATACTTAAACAAAACATACACTGTACTGTATAATCACTATTTTGAGGATCAATGTGGTATTAAAAAGCGTTCCAAGGTGGTAGCCCTATTGTCAACCCTTTTGTGTTTGTGATGTCGTTTGCATTTAATACTACTTTTGCCTTCTTGTTTGTCTGTTTGCGGGTTTGTTTCTGTGTTTTGTGGTTGACTGTCCTCCTTGAAAGCTACTTTCCCTGTCCGATCTTTTTATATTTCTAATAACTTCCATGTAAATTAAGTGCTACAGAATGCAACTCATTTCAGTTTTAAATGCCAAATTATGTCATCACCAGGGTGTTTTAATATGGTAATACATGCATATTTTATGTAATAATTCTCTAATATCTGTTTAAAATATTTCTTTTGCAGGTAGATGTAGCAGTCAAATGAAATACCATCGTCGAAACCCACGTTTGATTGATTACGTTATACTCCATTCATCATGATGATGGTGGAGAGTAACGGAACAAATCACACGGGGGTATCCGACGATGATGAAATACTAAAATTTCGTGTAAAGAAAAGAAAATAAAACGTTAAAAAATAATTGATTTGTTGTTTTGCAAAGTCATGTTAATAAATTATTAAATTAAAAAAAAAACTTAATACTATGCATTTCACATTAAATTTACATAGACTCAGATGAATTGTTTTTTATTTATTTTACATTGATTGTAACGAAAGCTCTCTGAATCACTCTTGATGTCTTTCTGGGTAGAACCAGAACTAAACATTGCAGATATTAAAAGTGGCTTTCTCAGGGACACAACACATTATGGTCATGGCGGGGATCGTACCCTTGACCTCTCGATTCAAGGTCCAGCACTCTACCAATAGGCCACAGTGCTCCACAAAGCTACGATACGCAGGACTGCCCGCTTTACGTCCCCTTCTGACTGACGAGGATAACGAAGGAGTGTTCTCCCCAACATCGACGAAGCACAGTGGTGCAGATTTGACTTAACCAATGAACCCATGCTGGGGTATAATGATTGTACATAAAGGTCCACTTGAAATGAGTACTAACCTGAATTTCTCATGAACTGAAATTCATGAGTAATGTGAATTGAAATGAGTACTAAGGTGAATTTCACATGAACTGAAATGAGTACTTATGTGAATTTCAGGTGAATTGAAATGAGTAATAACGTGAATTTCACGTGAAATTGTTAACGTGAATTTCACGTGAAATGAGCACAACGTGAGTTTCACACGAATTTAACGTGAATTTCACGTTAATTTTTTAACGTTAAATTCACGTTCTTGCTCGTTTCATGTAAAAATTCACGTTAAAAATTCACGTGAAATTCACGTTATTTTAACGTGATTTAACGTTAAGATATTTTGGTAGTGATAAGTTATCGAAATATAAATCTTCTATGAGAAAATCTTAGATTAAAAATATTTTCGTGCACTTTTTGGTGGATGGAGACATTTTTGGAGAGGAAGCATATATTTGTTGGTGGAAACAGAATATGATTTAAAATTAAAAGAAATTGAGTTACACAACAGAAAAGAAATAGAATTGGAAAAAAATAATTGAAGGCAAATGAAGCAAAAGAGGGCAAAGAAATTGAATTGAGACAAATGGAAATGAAAGAAAAGGTAATGGAAATGAAATTAAAGGAAGAAAACGAAAGACGAGAATTTGAATTAGTGATACGGAAAAAAGATTTGGCAAGCAAGGCACGTTCACCTTCACCGCCACTCTCCCACTCATCTACTTTTGTTGTTACTAAACATATTATATTAGTACTGCCTTTTCAAGAAAATGAAGTTGACAAATATTCTCTTCATTTTGAGAAAATTGCTGAAAATTTGAAATGGCCAATAGAACATTCGATATTACTTTTACAGAGTGTTTTAATTGGAAAAAGCCGTGGGGTTTACACTCAGTTAAATGTAAAACAAAGTTCCTCATACCAAACTGTTAAAGATATTATCTTAAAAGCTTATGAATTGATTCCTGAGGCATATTGGCAGAAGTTTAGAAATTGTGAGAAGGGAAGTGATCAAGCACATGTAGAATTTGCTCGAACCAAAGAACAATTATTCGATAGATGGTGTGCATCCAAGAAAATTGATCGCAATCATGATAAGTTAAGGCAACTTATTCTAATTGAAGAGTTCAAAAAGTGTAATAACAATGATTTTAAAACCTATTTAGATGAGCAAAAGTCTGAAACTTTGGAAGATGCTGCACGTTTGGCGGATGATTATTCGCTAACTCACAAGGTTTCTTTTGTTCAAAAATCTAACCCTCAGCAGCATTCTTCATTTAAGAAACCCTCTCACTCGTACGACAGTACTTCTAAATCTCAGTCTCGTACTTTGAGTACTATAAGTACTAGTACTTCTAAACATCAAGCATCTAATGAGAATACTGATCAAAATCCTTACCTCAGATTACTTGCAATTATTGCAAAAAGAAAGATTACCTCATTTCTGAGTGCTTTACTTTGAAAAGGAAGCAACAACAAAAAGAAGGTGTACAGTGAAAATAACATTCACTTACCAGAGCATTCTCCTTCTACTAGTTTGAATGACAAAGATCATGACAAACTATCAAATCACAACACATAAGAGAACAGCATAGGAATCCTGTGATTTCTAGCTTATTTGATAGTGCCGTTAGTGCAGAAGTAGCTTCACACGTCCCAGTTTGTTATTTTACTAAATATTGGATCCTGATGAGAAAATGGCGACCACCTGATGTCCCCGCTGATTATGAATGGACTGTCAATTACCAAATTATGGTTCCTAGTTCATATCGTCAGGAAATTCTCAGTTTGGCCCATGAAACTCCTATGTCTGGTCATTTAGATGTCAATAAGACATAACACAAGCTTTTGTGTTATTTTAATTGACCAAATATCACAAAGGATGTTTCACAATACAGTAGGTCTTACATGTCAAATGGTAGGAAAGCCTAATCAGAAGATTCCCAAAGCCCATCTTCAACCTATTCCTGCATTTGATGAACCTTTCAGTACAATAATCGTGGACTGTGTTGGCCACTTGCCTAAGACCAAATCTGATGAACAATATCTGTTGACGATTATGTGTGCGTCAGTAGGATTTCCTGAAGCTATTCCACATAGGAATATTAGGACAACGTCTATTGTGAAGGCTCTGGTCAAGTTTTTCACATTAGTTGGTTTTCAAAAATATGTCCAGTCTGATCAAGGGTCAAATTTCATGTCTAGTATATTTCAACAGGTCATGCGTGAGTTATTTATTCAACAGTTTAAGTATTCGGCTTATCATCCGGAGAGTCAAGATGCTCTAGAAAGATTTCACCAGACACTGAAAAACATGATTAGGTCATATTGTTTTGACATTAACAAAGACTGGGATGAAGATATCCACTTGTTGCTTTTTGCCGTTAGAGAGTGTTTTCAAGAATCTCTGGGTTTCAGCCCATTTGAACTAGTTTTTGGTCACACTGTTCGTGGATCACTTATTTTACTTAAAGAGAAAATTCTCTCAGCAAAGGACACTTCTTTGAATGTGCTACAGTATGGTCTGATTTAAGGCACAAACTGTCAAAAGCTTGTGAGGTAGCTCCGGCTAATCTCAAATCATCTCAATCAAAAATGAAAACAAGGTATGATCTGACTGCTCAAGAAAGAAATTTCAAACCTGATGATAAATTTCTTGCTTTATTACCTATTCATGGAAAGCCTTTACAAGATAAGTATCACGGTCATTATACAGTAGAGAAAATGATCAATGATTTAAATTATGTTATCAATACTCCTGGAAGGCGAAAGCAACGTCAGCTTTGTCATATCAATATGTTAAAAGAATACATTGACAAAGATAGCTTTTCTTCACATTTAGTTAATGTAGTTTGCTCTGTCCCATTTGAAAATTGCAGCGACGTATTACAGAATGAGAATGAACAGTTTAACAAAAATGATCCTGGTTTAGCGGAATTACAAAAGAGTGACATTTTGAAAAACCTTGACGAGAAACTGTCACATCTAGAACCATCACAGAGACATGAGCTGAAACAATTAATACATGAATATGAGCACTTATTTTCGGATGTTCCCGAACACGAACTGTTGGAAATTCTACTCCAGTAAAACAGCATCCATATCGAATGAATCCTTCTAAACAACAATATCTCAAAGAAGAAATCAATACGTATTGGACAATGATTTCATTGAACCAAGTAAAAGTGACTGGAGTTCACCATGTATTATTGTGGCGAAACCGGATAATACATACCGGATGTGTACCGACTATAAAAAATCAACAGTGTCACAAAAACTGATTCATTTCCAATTCCGCGAATTGAAAACTGTATTGACAACATTGGAAATGCAACATACGTTACAAGATTTGATCTCTTAAAAGGATTTTGGCAAGCAAAAGAAGTTTCAGCATTTGTAACTCCAGAAGGACTATTTCAATATAAAGTTATGCCATTTGGAGTGAAAAATTCTTCAGCAAGGTGTCAGTATTATAATCTCAGGTTTAGATTGATGTGACTCGTATATCCATGATGCGATCATTTATAACAACACATGGGAAGACCATTTACAGACCATTAGAAGTTTCTTCTTACTGATGCGAATTTGACCACCAACCTCAACAAAAGAGAGTTTTGTCGCGCAACTGTCACATTTTTAAGACATGAAGTGGGACAGGGTCAGGATCATGTCACCACAGAAGTCAGCTGGTGATAGTTCTTTCGCAGAAGAGCTTTTAAATTACTTCTTTATTTTACAAGTAGATCAGTGTAACAATAATACAGTTTTGCAAAGGTTTTTCAAAGTTTAAGTTTATGATCCTTATTTTAAATATGTTCAATAAGACTAGTGTAATTTTGTCATTTCACATCAAATCTGCCAATATAATTTGTTCTGAAGGCTATTACTTTGTCTGTGTTATATTTGCAGAGTAAATTGTTTTATACCTTGTTAAACATGGTGATCTTCCATCTATTCTACAAGAATGCATACATTTCTTGGTTACTGGAATAAGATGACTTTGCGTGTAATTAAGTTTTAAATCTCCAAATATAATTGTACTTAGGTTTAATGTTAACTTTAAAGATGTCTGCACTTTTCCTTAAACCAGTTGTAAACTCTATTCCAAAAAACATGGCACATTTATATTTAAATTTCAGCAAAACTATTTTAAAACTTACTAAGCTGATGATGATGACGACAGCACAGAAGTAGGCCACGACGTAACAGATCAGTAAATCGATGCCCTGAAACATAGAAAACATAGCTGTTAGCATGTTCGCTATAAGCAATACATACTGATAGGGAAGATCCCTTGGAAGGGGGCCCCAAAGGGGGATGTGTTCACGTGATCACGTAAAATAAAAACAAGGATCACGTCTTCACGTGAAAATAGCAGAACTTTCACATTTCACGTTAAATGTTAAAACAACAAAACAAAACCACACACAATCACACACAAACTTGAGCCGTCAGATGTATTCTGAGGCTTTCAAATTGACAACAGCATTCTGGCATCTCGGTGAGGCTCGTGGGAGATGGAGGGACACTAAAAAGTCTGAAAAGGACTAAAAATTCACGTTTCACGTCACCATATCACGCGATCACGTTTTACCAAGACCAAAATCACGTGTCACGTTTTTAAAAACACCCCGATCACGTTTTCACGCAAAACCCCTTTGGGACCCTCTTGGAAGCAACAAACACAGCCAATAGAATACAGTAGCAGACTCGGTTTTATTGCTTAAGCTGTATTCTACTTGTAAGCCACCTATATTGGACTCTTTGATCCCAGAAGACCAGTAAAAATAACACTTTGATTCGTATTTTACAGCGCAACTCTGCACTAAACGAACGCTAGTGTGAATGTTAATAAAGTCGCCTTCGGTTATTGGCTGATTTGCCATGAAAATCTCTGGTTGGAATTAAAAGTACCAGGAGTAAAATGTAACATACTTTATGAAAATAACCAATGCTTATTAGTTATTAATGAGGTATTGCATTTCCTAACCATACCTCTCGCACCGCCGTATCGCCATATCTTTTGCCACGTCCGTTAACTTTTAACGTTAAAAAAAAGAGTAATAGATTACGTTATTTAAAGTAACGCTACGTTCCAACAAAAAAAAAATGAGTAAACTATCTTCGGTTGATGTTGTTTTTTTGTTGTTGTTTTTTTATCAAATTGTGTTTTTATTACGTGTGATTTCTAAAAACCTTGTGTATTATATATTGTGTATCAAATATACAAACTACTTATGCCAGATAATAAATGTTTTCAGGGGGTTGAGGTCAAAACCTGGCATTTGAGACCGGAAACATCGAAACGCGAGCCTATGGCCACTGGAATCGCCGATCTTCAAGTCCCAACCATAAAAATATATTGTGTTTATTTTAACATATAATTTATTATGGTTTATAATTTATTAATTGTAATTTTTCTTATAAACATATAATCAAGTGCATTGATATTGGGATCTCTATTGTCCCCAACAATTATTTGGAAGCAAGACTCGTTCCATAGTGAACGTACTTCATTTAATTCTAAAAAAACGAATGTCGGTAACGGGAAATAATTATTCAAGTTTGCAAACGTTATTTTTTATTTTACAGACAATGTATATTATGGCCGCTTATAAATTTTACTTTAGGAGAATATTTTATTATGCAACTAAAATAAACAAAATGGCCCTGAATCGCTCATCAAAGATGAAATCAACAGAATTAGATAGCGCTGTCGATGACGTGTCGTCACAAATTCCCGCGGCAGTCTTAACGTGTTCAGACATAGTATATGTGTATATATGGTTATAGGATGGGGATCTCAAGGGTTTCCAAGTTATGACTCAAGGACTAGGTTTTATAGGGGTGCGTATGGACTCTTTGGTACATGTCCAGTATATGGTTATAGAGTAGGGATCTCTACAGTTTCCAAGTTATGACCCAGGGGCTATGTCCCCAGAGGTTCGCGACACCACAGCGTTATAAATAACAAAATCATATCTCCTATTTCTCCCCACCTTTAAACTCTTTCTATCTCTGCTAATTCTATATAAATTCTCCTTAAAATTTCTTTTATGACATGCGTGTATTGCAAGTTGTTGCACCATTAAGATAAGTTACTATATAAGCGAATGTTAATTATTATAGGTAACACATCGTAATATAATATGCCTTGAGAGAAATAAAATATTAAAAAAACACAACAACATCATATAATTGCACTGGTCATAATTAATAATTCCTAGACTGGTCATAGTTAATAATTCCTAGACTGGTCATAGTTAATAATTCCAAGACTAGTCATAATTAAAGATTCCTAGACTGGTCATAATAATTCCTAGAAGAATGATGTAACAAACAATGGTGATTCTTTGGGTTGTTCAATACTTCCAACATTCACTGTTTGCAATGGGTGTACGTTAAGCAGAAAAAAATTACCTCATTGGTAAATCTCTCCAATTCTGTGTCACAAATAGCTTTGTAGCTAAATCCTGAAAAGTAAAAGTTAGGTAAGATAGCAAAGAAGTATAGTGCAGAAAACTGGAGGCGTCAGTGGCGCTGCAGTCCTGACTGCTAGCAATCCGCTATATATTAAGCCACGTCCGTACCTCTAATCGCAAAACCGATTGAATATTGTATGCGGATATCATTACTTAACAACATGTAAGAAATCATTACTTACAGCATGTAATAAATTTCATTAACCAATTTTGAAAACTGTGGCTGAAATATTGATGTTGGTGCATTTAACCTCAGATCCCTGGGATTAAACCTGGATTCGAAACCTTCGTTCACCTACACATTCTAAGCAACCACTGTGCCAAATATGAACACCCTCTTTCAACTTATAACGGAGAATTTAGGTTACGATAAAAAACGACTGATGGACGGATATCCGTGCGAACGAGACCAACCACAGTATATTCGGTTTTTCTTTTTCGACGGACGACGGACATAAGCTCTTCTAATCTCAGACGCTTTTTCTCAAATGTCTTACCATAATGGTTCAGATAGACACACCGAACTCCTCTGTAATCTTTGAGATATATTAGTAACACCAGCATGCCCACAGGAATGACCAGTATTGCACTGGCGAATATCCACGCAATAACCAATATGTAGCTCAAAATCAACATCTGAAAAGAAAAGAGAATAATCACTAAGAAGAAGCCAAAATTAGTTTGAGGCTCTTACCTGATTAATATTGTTAAATATGCCATTGTCAATATCTAAACAATATCTGGTAATGTACCATTGTCCATCTCTAAAAAAATATGTGAGCATGTGTCATTGACCAACCTTAAACAATATATCCTAAAATGCACCAATATCCAGCCCTAGACAATATATCTTAAAATGCGCCATTGTCCAACTCTAAACAATATATCTTAAAATGCGCCATTGTCCAACTCTAAACAATATATCTTAAAATGATCCATTGTCCAACCCTAAACATTATATCTTAAAATGCGCCATAGTCCAACTCAAAACAATATATCTTAAAATGCGCCATTGTCCAACCCTAAACAATATATCTTAAAATGCGCCATTGTCCAACTCTAAACAATATATCTTAAAATACTCCATTGTCCAACCATAAACAATTGAAATCAAAGCATTGAAAGTGCTGAATGCGGCGGTGTTTGTGTAACGAATAAAATCTGAATCAGATGAACATGCCATGAATAACAAAGTGCAGGAAAAATGAATAGAAATGGGGGGAAATAGCGCCCGACGATTTTTGCATCTTGTCAATTGGTCCGGAATGCCCTTCAACCTTTCTGTTCTTGCACGACTAGACCCTGAACTCTACAATCTCTGAAAGTTTTGATGGAATCCGATCTTAAATACAGGAGATATAACGATAACAAGATTTCTATATATGCTATATTCAACACAATAACAATCCAGTGGTGTCTAAACATGATTCTTCATTTCGTCTTATCATTAATAATAATTCACTGACATCGTGAATCACTAAACAACTTTCGAAATAGTTGTTGCTATATACAATTATACATAATAAAGCAATTATCATGTTGTTTTCACGTTCTATCTGAAGTAAAATCATTCAATAAAATAAGGCCGTAACCAGAACGTTTTTAACCAATATGATCAACTATTTTATTAGGTTAAACAAGGCAAATTCTGTAGACACAATTGATATATTGTCATTTGGAATATTATTGTTTTCCTATTACATACATAGCTCGTCTTAGTATAAGTCAGTTCACCTCATTACATTCAGTTCATGCAAATCCGGTGGCACTATTAACCTACGCGGAGGCATATAATTTGAATGCTGTTCGGCTGCCACTTGTGCTATTTTTAGCTCTCATAGCTATTTTTAGCCCAGAAATCTGATCAACCTTCAATTTTTGGTATACCATTCTGTTAACATTGCAGCGGGGAGTAGCGCTCCCCGCTGCAAAAATATAAGATAAAAATATGTAAATAATTAAGAATCTACTATGATTAAACCTAACAATTTGACAAAATGTTACTGTAGTTGGCGCTCAAAAGTTCGTTTATGATTTTTCTTTAGAAAAAGGTAAACTACAGCTAAACTTACGATTGCGTTAAGCCATCTTGCGCATGTGTTCTTCCGCGACGTATTGAAGGCATGTCGACTGTTAGGGTCACTGGAGTAATGGCAGAGGAACAGAAGAAACGTTCCGATCACAAACATTCCACACACAACTCCAACCAGTGTGTACTCAATGAACCACAATCTAAAAGCACAATAAGACATTTAAAAGACAAAATCCAAATAGCTTGATTACTGATGTGATCATTTTAAAAAACGGTCCGTATAGGCCTGAGGACCTGACCTGCATTTTCATATCTTTAATACAATTGACTGCCATTTGTATCAGAGTAACGCGGCCATTTGCGACCATTTGTATCAGATTAACGCGGCCATTTGCGACCATTTGTATCAGATTAACGCGGCTATTTATATCAGAATAAAGCGACCATTTGTATCAGATTAAAGCGACCATTTGTATTAGATAAAAGCCACCATTTGTATCTGATAAAAGCCACCATTTGTATCAGCTAAAAACGACCATTTGTATCAGATTAACGCGGCCATTTCTATCAGAATAAAACCATCATTTGTATCAGATAAAAGCCACCATTTGTAACAGATTAAAGTGACCATTTGTATCAGATTAACGCGGCCATTTCTATCAGAATAAAGCGACCATTTGTATAAGATAAAAGCGACCATTTGTAACAGATTAAATTGGCCATTTGTATCAGATAGGAGCGACTATGTGTATCAGATTAAAGTGACCATTAGTATCAGATTAAAGCGTCAATTTATATCAGATTAAAGCGAATGGAGCTAGGCGATCTGTGTCATTCCAAATACAATAATAGTGTGTTTCAGTTTCATATTCATATTTCAGAGGTTCACTTAAGGCTGGTATTTACGACTCTACTGTCTACGGCTAGTTTGTGCTGTATAAAACATTAATACTAATTCATATGATGCTTTAAGGCTTTAATTAATTATTCTTTTGAGTGATCGAGGAACACTTTCATTGCTGATTGCAATGTAAAATCAATATGAATTAATATTAATATGTATGATTTAACTACAATATCTAACCGTGTCGTTGAATTTTCGAGATCAAACAAGCTTAAACAAGGTACCATGCGTCTCAGATTAATAGGCATCTTTGTATACTGAATTAACTTGCACACTATCTGGTAACGTGATTATTATTATTACTACTAAAGGACAGTGATACTACGTTGCTACACAAGTCCATCCCATAGCGACTACAGTGATACTACGTTGTTATACAAGTGCCATCCCACAGCGACTAAGTGTGTGTCAGGCCACCATTAAGCGTTTCCCAAAGCAGTATCATTTGCCAAGTGATTACTGCAATTGACATTGATTAATACTTATATTCTAGAAATCGATTTATATATCCCTAGGTACAAAATATATTCTCTTTGTCGTCAACAAATATTTAGAAGTATCCCCAAGCATCTCTATATAATACAAGAATCTTTCATGGGTTTTTATCGGAACCTAGGCTCTCAGTTATATACCGAGAGTTGGAATTCGCTATCTGAAGCGGATACCCATGATTGATTCTTTCATTATTTAGAGATATTTGGGAAATACTTCTTTTTCTTGCATACCGGACAAGGAATCAGTCATTTTACCGGGGCTAGATATTTCAATCTCACCCTAGGGTGGAGATAAAATTCACGCGCAACAATAATGACGTCAATAACGTCAACATATGCATGACGTCATTGTATTAAAAAACATTAAAAAGTTAGTTATTGGTGACGTCAACGCACAAAACGCCAATGATATGCAAGAAATAGACTGCTCCACGGCGCATGTCTCGTTCACTCAAACAAGCCTATTTTAATGACGGCTGTGGAGCAGTCTAATGCAAGAATAAGAATCCATAATGATTGATTGATTGATTGAATTGGATTTTATAGTCGCACCAACAGCTAAGGTCATATCGCGACTTTCCAGCTTCCATTGGTGGAGGAAGACCCCAGGTGCCCCTCCGGGCAATTTTCGTGCACGGGCGGGAACCTGGGTAGAACCACCGACGTTCCGCAAGCCAGCTGGATAGCTTCCTCACATACAGATTCCTAGGCCCCTGAGGGATTGAACCTACAGCGGTCAAGTCAGAGATGTTAACCACTCGGCCACGGACGCCACGAATCCATAATGAGTTTATGCATGTGAGATAGGTAATTCTTGCATGCCGGACTATAAGAATCCATCATGAGTATCCATGTGAGATAGGGAAATCTCACCCGAGGGTCAGAATTGTAACCAGGGACGAGGCTCTGCCGAGTGCCTGGTTGCAATTCTGATCCCGAGGGTGAGATTTCCCTATCTCATATGGATCACTCATGATGGATTATTTTTCTCCCATTATGTGTTTATTACCGGCATAAAATCAATGACTTTGCTGATTTAACGCCAGCATAAGGCGACGTCGACGTAACGTCATGACGTCATAAGTCACATGTCATGTAAGATAGAGTTATCTCACATGAGGAAAATGCCTATCTCACATGAGCAGAAATGGGAGAAAATGATTTCTTGCATACCGGACAAGGATATCCGTCATTTTACCGGGGCTAGATTTTTCCATCTCACCCTAGGGTCGAGATAAATTCACGCGCAACAATAATGACGTCAATAACGTCAACAGATGCATGACGTCATTGTATTAAAAAAACATTAAAACGTTAGTTATTGGTGACGTCAACGCACAAAATGCCAATGATATGCAAGAAAAATAATCCATCATGAGTTTATCCATCATCTCACCCTCGGGATCAAAACTGTAACCAGGAACTCGGCAGAGTCTCGTCCCTGGTTACAATTCTGACCATCGAGTGAGATTTCCCTATCTCACATGGATACTCATGATGGATTCTTATAATTAAACCCCCGGTATCCCATGTTTCAACCCAGGAACATGTACAAGATTCTCCATAACAATTATTTTACATGCTTGATGCACAAAACCAATGTCATTGAAAAAGCATGTTATGCCTCTGCCACCGAAGGTGCAGGTGGGACATATATAGCGTTTGGGTTGTCCGTCCCAACCGTCCGTCCGTCCCATTTGTCCCTACGTCCGTCGCGATTTTGTGTCTGGGTCATAACTCTAGTTCAGAAATATATTTTTCAGAAAAGGTTCAACACACAGAGACGATATGTTGCATAGAACTCCCGTCAACCTAGGGTGAAGGTCAGGGTCGTGGTGAAGCCAAAGTGCAAACTATTGTCCGGGCCGTAACTCTACAATGAATAACGGATCAAAAATATATTTTGCAAAAAAGGTTCATCATATGAAGGCAATGCGTCGCGTAAACCTTCTGCTAACAAAGAGTCAAGGTCAAGGTCAAGGTCACGGCGAATGTCAGATGTCAAACTCTTGTCCGGACTAACAATGAATGAATATTGGTGAAAAAGATAGTTTGCAGAACGATTCACCACAAAGAGACAACGTGTCGTTTACAACTTCCGCAAACTTAGGGTCAATGTCATTGTCGTGGCTAAGATCAAAGCTCAAACTAATGTCCGGGCCATAACTCAGGAATGAATGATTGTATAGAAACGATTTGGCAGAAAGGTTCACTACACTGAGATAATGTTAGTCACCACATTGAGATAATGTTTTGCATTTAACCCTCGCTAACCTATAGTCAAGGTCGCGATGAAATTAAAGGTCTTGTCCGAGCCTTAACCCAGAAATGAATAAATTGATCATTTATATATATTAGGCAGACAAGTTCACTACGTGGAGCTGATGTGTCCGTTACAACTCCCGCCAACCCGGAGTCGCATCGCGTTTCAATTATACAGAACATTCTTTTTAAACCATATTTGCAGGGGAAAATAGCAACATTTTATACAATAACTGCTTTACAGTAATGTTTTCAAATACATAACATTCATCAAATGTTATTAAAGTATTTTACCTAGATGTGCAAAAGAAATGCTTAATGTTGTTTTTGTTTTTTTCAGTGTATATCCGTTTTATATTCATATTTTTAAGAATTACAGTTTGAAGAAAAAACTTACAATCTGTCATCGTCTAGCAGTTCACGTGTTCTCTCGCCACCAACGAGAAGACTCCCTGTCAGGCCCCCCAGACCAAGAGACAGTGTAATCCACGCAACCAATGACGCACATGGCACGTGACTCAAACAGTGTAGCAGGTGTTCTACACAGTTGTCACTGTGTGCTGGAAAGATACATTTGAAAAGGAATTAAACAAGGTTAAAAGTCTTAATTGGCCACAAGATATGCACAGTGCCTACCCATAGTTATACCCACAATGTGTCTATAAACGGTACTTCCATACCTGAAGAAAATCTCTGAAGAAAATATTATATAACAGGAATATAAGTGCTTCACAAACTTACTGGCAAGTTCTCATAGTGTAATTGTCCAAACTGGCGTTTGTAAGCGTTATCAATGAAACTTTTGTCTGTTTTCTTTTCAATCAACTTAATTAAGTGAAGAAATTGACAACGAAATGAGCATGAAAGCATAGGGTGCTTTCCATATTGCTTAAAAATTGTGTGTAAATCAGTGACGCGATTTTCGTTTTATGTTACCATCTACGACCATGAGACCTAGATTTACGCTTAATTGTTTAAGGGTCTTTCGTGTAGATATGGTGTCAGACCGGTGAAAATCAGCCCATTGAACACAATGCAATATAGGCTATATTTGGAGATCAGTCACAAGTTCCACAACATTCGTTCGCTTAAATATTCTGTGTATTAAACACATTTGGCAAGCAAACGGTCCCACATCTGGAATAAAACACCGATTAAGTTTTTCAACATTTCGCGTCATTCATTCACACTATGCGTATTCTGAAATAAACATCTGCCAAAACCACATCTCTACCTAACCTCTGTGCTCATACTCTCCAAAGAAATAATCCTGACAAACACAGTAAAATACTTACTATTCATGACAACAGACATACTACTTTAATCCAGGTTAGATTTAACAATGAAATAGAAACTAATCTTGGGAAAAACACATGCAAACTAGAAACTTTGGATTCTTTCAAGGAACTATTTCAGCACCCTACGACCCGGAAGTACTTCCTGACTGATCTGACACCATATGAACTACGACCCGGAAGTACTTCCTGACTGGTCTGACACCATATGAAAATTGCTTCTCTTGCCACGTGTGTAACGGAATGAACGT
The DNA here is from genome assembly GCA_037043455.1 of Cyrtodaria siliqua. Lineage (NCBI taxonomy): Eukaryota > Metazoa > Mollusca > Bivalvia > Adapedonta > Hiatellidae > Cyrtodaria > Cyrtodaria siliqua. Next base: position 18,364 of record JAWPHD010007427.1, on the reverse strand, counting down.
GAGAAATGGTGGTTTGAGTGGAACGTTGGGTTATAAAGTCCAGTCGTGGCCGGGAATGTTGAATGTTGCTTTGATTGGAGCAGTCGTTTGAAAGGGTGAAATTCACAGGCAATATGTGCCTAAGCCTCCCGGAGGGGAGCTAAGCATTTTGGGTGTGTAGGCCCTCTAGGTGATCCATCGCATAACGTAATGAGCGAGTGGAGACGGTTCCCGTACCTGGAAAACATGGTCAGTTTCTCATAGGAGCAACAACCCCCGGGACACGTGGTGTGCCCGTCATCAGACCTCAGTGGAGGAACTTCAACACACAACCTCGTTGGAGGCTGTTCATCGCGTCATCAACCCTTATAGAAGGCTTTTGATGACAATCACCGATCATTGGAATCGCGCATCATGTTCATAAGCTCTCGCGCATCAAATACACATGATCATCATTCTTTGTAACGTTTCGGATCATCAACATTGTTGTAACTTCAACAATACTTTAATGTCATATATAGGCAGTCGAAATATTCAGTATTCGTGTTAATACTACGAACATTTTATACGTTCACGAGAACAGTCTTTTTCATCTATCATCTGTTTATTCGCTTGTGTTTCTTGATAATTGTATATATATTTCACATATTTTAAAAGTTGCATTAAACTTATGTAAATGCTGTCACCGACATTGATTCTTTCCTGAGTTAGTCCCAACCACTAGGGTCATCTTGCGACAACCCTGGTAAATAAACATATTGCAATTATTTCAATAAGTGAAGTTGAATTGCACACAAGCCTAGGAGAAACAGCACAAAGCTCTCCCAATATTCGTCAAAGTCAATACCCATGGATGGCGGCTGCCATGCCCACATTCTTCTGTTTTAAATAGATAATTAGCTATCCGAGAGTTTGTGGGTTTCTGGACGACATCAGTCTTACAAAGAATTAGCGGAGTGTCCGGTTTACTAGTTCAACATGAGTCTTTTACGTGTAAAACGATCATTTCTGGAGGATGTCTCGATTATTATTGCAAAGCTAAGGAGGAGTTGATGGAAGACCCCGAACTTACTTGCGGTTCTTTATTAGCTGGTAACGGAAGAAAATTATCGTTCACGAATCATTAAGAATTAAGGAAGTTGGTGCATTCATATGTTGGGGGTAAATTCACATGGGACTTAATTTGAGGATATGAATTGGATTGGATTTCATAGTCGCAACAACAGCTAATGTCATATGGCGACTTTCCAGCTTCCCTTTGGTCGAGGAATACCCCAGGTGTTGCTTAGAGGAATTTTCGTGCACAAGAGGGCATCCGGGTAAAACCACCAACGTTCTGCAATCTGAGGATATGAGCAAGTTTTGAAAAACTGGGAGCAGATTTTCAACCTCCGATAATTCTTTCCAATAGTTAAATTCCGTAAACTTCTAATTTATATGAATTCTTTACATGCATTGTCACGACCAACTAGACATTTGCATATTAGTACGGTGTCCGGTTAGGGCCAGATACAATGTCGCATTGTCGTTGACGACAATGCGATGCCCGACAACGCGACATCGCGACATCGCGATACGACAGTGCGACATTGCGATACGACAACTCGACAATGCGATACGACACCGCGACATTGCGATACGACATCGCGACAATTATGTCGTGATGTCGTATCGCAATGTCGCAATGTCGTATCGCGATGTCGCGATGTCGCATTGTCGGGCGTCGTATTGTCGCGCACGACAACGCGACATTATGTCGTATTGTCGTAATGTCGCCCACGACAATGCGGCTTTCTTTCAATTGTCGTCCGTCGCGCACGACATTGTCGCCAACGACGCACGACATCGCGACGCACGACATTTTGTTATAATGTCGTGATGTCGCCGGCGACGCACGACATTTTGCTTATAATGTCGCGATGACGCGTTGCAGGAACTACTTTTTCTTATATTGTCGCTCCGTCGCCGGTGACGCACAACATTTTGCTTATAATGCGTCGTTATGTCGCGTTGTCGTGCGCGACAATGCGACGCCCGACAACGCGACATCGAGATACGACATCGCGACATCGCGATACGACATCACGACATTGCGATACGACATCACGACATAATTGTCGCGATGTCGTATCGCAATGTCGCGATGTCGTATCGCAATGTCGCGTTGTCGTATCGCAATGTCGCATTGTCGTATCGCGATGTCGCGTTGTCGAGCATCGCATTGTCGCCCACGACACTGCGACATTGATTCTGGCCCCAACCGGGTACCGTATATTAGAAAGCATTTTCAGAACAAACAAATATATATTATATTTTCCCTTACACTTTTTTTTTTAATATGAAAATCATAAACGCAATTGTGACGGGATAATGTATGGTTATCTCCGGGTAATTTTGAACATTGTGTCTGTATTTCTGACTTGAAAACCACTTGCTGCTGCTCAAGCCTGCTAAGTATTTGTGCTAATAAAATAGTATACAGACTTGGACGCTTTGATGTTACCAGCTGATTACACACAAAGTATTGCTTGTATTCTGTCAGACAAAGATAATTGGTACTAATTAACATAACTGGAAATGAACATCTGTAAGTTAAAATCTGCCGATGATAACACTAATGAAGCAAATATCTCGATTCAGATCAGAAAAATCATCTCAATGGTTATCTCGGAGATAATCAAAGATTATCGCGTTACTATTCAAGTTATGATTATGATTTCCACGATTAAACAAGAGGCCCAAGAACGCCTGTATTGCTCTACTTGTTTAGTGCTGTATAGTGTTCATAAGGATTTTTAAAAAGTGATAAAAACTCGTCTGATAAATGTTACTTTAATACTATTTTATTTCAGATATGTTAAATACATGTATTAAACATCACACTATTACTATCAACATATGTAGTTGGATGAACTACAAGTTAATACAACATCAGTTACAGTTCTCTCCTTTAACTGATAAATGTGGTGGAAATCGAGTGCAAACTAAGCTTCGATGCTCTAAATAAATGGGGTGGGGGTGCTGTCAGGATTGAATATCAGAAGCAACACATAGAAACTTTTCATTCGATCTAGGGCCACAAGTCTGCTTTTTCTGCTCAAATGTGAAGTTTGGCTGGTTATTTAACTTAGTCAACGTTTCACTGATATAAACACTCTGATGAATTTGGTAAATATCAGTTATAAAAAAGGTTCAAGGGTCATGACTCTTCTGTTTTTAGTCTGAAATAGCTAGTTTTTAAATGTGTCCACTCTTTCTTCTATTACCGTGGCAACTTCATACAACACGATTTAGGAGGGGTTGTGGGTGTGGAGGTGGAGGGATTGGTGTGGGTCAGACATGGCTGGTCCTCAAGTTTGTCCAAGCTTTTAAAAAAATTAACATTCTGAACCAGTTTGGTAATGATCAGATGTAACTACAGTTATTCAAAGCAAAATATAGCATTTTTTAATAACTCAAGGACCATAACTCTGATGTTTATTTTCGATGAATATGGCTTTCATACATGTACGAGCTGTAATTGATATTAAGTTCGGTAAATATCGGATGCAAAATGAAGGTGGTAGAGTGACAAGGCGTTTTTTTATTAAATCAAGGACCATAACTCTGACGTTTATTATCCGATAGTATTGGCTTTCAAACTCCTTTGAGCTTTTATCAATATTAAGACTCTGACTAAGTTTGGTGAAGATGGAAATGAATGTGTTAGAGTATTGACAAGTCAATATATAGCATTTTTAATTAAATCAAGGGTCATAACTGTGATATTTATAATAAAATACTGGCGGTTTTCTCACTACTTCGAGCTTTCATCGAAGTCAATGGACGGACGATGGAAAACAGACCATCGCATAAGCCCTTCTGGCCCTTTGGTCAGTAGCATCTATCATTATATAAGCTATTCTGGTCAATAGGCCAGTAGATATACAAAAAAAAACACCTGGCAGAAGAAGATAGACATCGGTTGATCGCTTGTTGTAGCCACCGCAGTAATTCTCTCAAAGATATATAACCCACCATTCTTGTAAGTGTTAGCTATTGACATAAATTAAGACAACTTTAATTACTATGATCTCTAGTCCCACTTATCTTCCTTCAAAACCAAATGACATGGGAGAAACTAATGTCACTCTTAATCAATACGTAATTACGCAGTATGCAAGCATTGTTGAGTAGATATCGTACCAGCTTATAAGACCATACCATATCAATAAAGAACATCCACATTATTTTGACGTGGGCTAACTATTTGGACGAGGCGCATTATGAAAGTTGGCGTAAGAGGTGTTGCATCTTGTAATTACCAATCATGAACAGACTTATTAAAACAGTCTGCTACGTTTCTCTCTTGTTTTTGTTTGTTGTTTCCAAGGGATCACGGAGTGTCTCCGTGGCCGAATGGTTAACGACGTTGCGTTGTAAACATTCGCCTCTCACCGCCGCGGGTTCGAATCCCACTGGAAGCTCAACTTGTGAGAAAGTGTCGATTTTTACGAATGGCGAGAGGTGTACATTACTTGTTCTAGCCAGGAAAAGTTAGTGGTCTGTCTCCACCACAAAAAATCGACCGACAAATATAACCTTACATGTGTTGAAAATGACGTAAAACACAATACAAACAAAACAAATCCAAGGGATCACCTTTTCAGTATTTATTTCTAACATGTACGAGCTTTTATTGATAGTAATACTCTGGCTACGGCTGGTAAGAATCGGATGCAAAATGAAGGTGTTAGAGTGTTGACAAGGCAAGACAGAGAATTGTTTAATAAATCAATGGCCACTCTGATGTTTATAATGTGATATTAGTGTTATTTAAACTCCTTCGAGCTTTCATCGATATTAAGACTCGTCCAGTTAAAAAAAACGATCATGCAAAATAGCGCTAGAGCGTTGACAAAATCCCCTGGAAGAAGGAGATTGACATCTGTTGATCGCTTGTTGCAGCGAGCTAGAGTATTGACAAAATCCCCTGGAAGAAGGAGATTGACATCTGTTGATCGCTTGTTGCAGCGAGCTAGAGTATTGAAGCTACACCAATCACCAACCAATCTGCGAGCAGGGAAATGTATTCATAATTTGTTGCAAATTCAAAAAATGAAGTATATTTTACAGTTTGCTCATGTTTCTACATGCAAGTAGGTGGGCCAGCACGATCCGACCCAAATAGCTTTTTCAAAACATTCTCAATGTATGGTTTGTGTATGTTGTTTTTGATAAAACTAAGATAGGTCTTTCAAAACAAGTAAGCACAAATATAGCTTCTTACAGAGCTTAGAGCTAAAATGTACGTCTATGGGAAGTATGACCTTCACAAAGATTCTCTCAAACATATAAACCCACATATAAAACCCACCATTCTTGTAAGTGTTCGCTATTGATATAATTTGTGACAATTTTAATTAACCATGATCTCTAGTCCCATACCAAATGACATGGGAGAAAGGTACTGTAATTACGCAGCATGCGTGTGTGTATTTCTAAGGATTATAGTCCCTCCACCTACGACAGGCGTCCTACCTGATGATTATAGGCACAATGTCTGGACTTTTATCTGTGTGTTGTTGTGTGATGTGATGATATGTCTACCTGAAGCAGCGAACTCAATGGTTTCTTTATAGTGCTGCCACACTGGAATACCACGCCGTAGTAGACATGATACCCCCACCCGCCAGTCACATTATTCTGACACTGGTCAATCAGTCGCAGCACTACCCATTATTTGCTCGTCAGGTAAGGGTTACAAGTGACTACTCCATTTTTAAAGTCTTTGGTATGACGCGGTCAGGGGACTCGAACCCACGACTTCCCGAATGCAAGGCAGACGCTATATTACGCAGCATGCAAGCAGTGTTGAGTAGTTATACCAGATCATAAGACCATACCATATCAACAAAGAACACCCACGTTTGATTTAAACACGGCGTGTAGGTGTCCATTTTTCAAACTAAAAGCTCAGTTCAAATTAACCCAAATCATCGTGTTTAGTTCATTTGTATACGTAACAGTACTTCTCAGCAGAACACTTTACACGACTGTATTAACATTAAGCGGTACAACGCAATTTAAATGTGATGTATGCCGAACGCCGGTGTATACAGCAACTGGATACTGCGAGTACTGAATAGAGGAACAAAACGCAGAGTGAAAGTCATCACATTACTGTGACAGTGTCACAACAAAACAATTATCTTTAATTTCGCATCAACATAATATGTGTGGCAAAAATCTATATCCAGTGAATAAATACGTAGAACTGCAAGATGCAAGATGCATAGCTATTTTTTATCATATCAGAAATAAAAAGGAATCTTTAGCGCAATATTGTTGGCGATGTAAAAATCAATGTTTTGTTTTATTTATATACTTTAATTTGTTACTGTCGACTGTATACCTTACTGTACAACAATTGCTTTACGTGTGGCGCTCTATTCAACTCTTGTTTCGCTATAAAGAGTTTGTAGTTATATTTCTATAAACAATCTTTGCACATTATTGTCAAAGTGTACATTACTATAATCTACAAATTGAATTGATTATATCAAATACTGCAAGTCAGTTAGGTTGAAAAACGTAGAGTAAACACTAAATGAAAATAACAATACTTTCATGAAATTCGACTATAAAAACGAAGGGGAACCACTACTAGTAAATGAAATATCAGTACGCAAAAACGCATGGTAAACACTAATTAAAATAACAATAAGTTCATGAATTCAAATATAACCACTAAATCAAATAACAATACGTTAAAGTTTGTTAAAACGTAGGGTAAACATTAAATGAAATAACAATAAGTTCATGAAAACGAAGGGGAACCACTAAATGAAAAAAGTGTACGTAAAAACGTTGGGTAAACACTAAATAAAATAAAATAAGAATACGTTCACGAAGGACGTAAGGTAAACACTAAACAAGAAAATCATTAATTCCCCAATAGAATTGTTCGTGAAATTTCATTGTTTGGTAATACAATTGTAATCTCACTGAAAATGGGTAATATAAACCTGTGTGATTAATTTTACATGATATTACGAGCATGTTTAAGTGATCGTTGTTTATGTTTCGACGATTCTCAGAAAAGATATATAAACAAATTACCGCGACGTGGTCTAGTGGTAGTTTAAACACATATTTCTTTTAAAATCGATCGCGAATCAATGTCTTCTTGGGTAGAACCAGTACTAAGCAATGTGAATTGTTTATCGTGCTCTATGATAAACAACACGGTCACAGTCATGCGGAAGGTCATGGGTTCAATTCCCGGCCCGTTTTTACCAACAACTCCATAAACATAGTTCTAGTACATATATATTGACGCTTACTGTATAAAGGGTAGTGCTAGGACTGGTCGGTCCGGTGAATGTGTATGTTATCATGTCATGTGTCTACGGGCGTGGCATTCCACTAGGACTGGTCGGTCCGGTGAATGTGTATGTTATCATGTCATGTGTCTACGGGCGTGGCATTCCACTAGGACTGGTCGGTGCGGTGAATGTGTATGTTATCATGTCATGTGTCTACGGGCGTGGCATTCCACTAGGACTGGTCGGTCCGGTGAATGTGTATGTTATCATGTCATGTGTCTACGGGCGTGGCATTCCACTAGGACTGGTCGGTGCGGTGAATGTGTATGTTATCATGTCATGTGTCTACGGGCGTGGCATTCCACTCGGACTGGTCGGTCCGGTGAATGTGTATGTTATCATGTCATGTGTCAACGGGCGTGGCATTCCACTAGGACTGGTCGGTCCGGTGAATGTGTATGTTATCATGTCATGTGTCTACGGGCGTGGCATTCCAGTGTGGCAGTACTACAACGCTGAACATGATTGTTATTAAAACAATATATTATAAATTGTTATTAAAAGCGACATTAAATCCCATCCATCCGGACGTCCGCCCGTCCGCACGTCCGTCGGCTATCCGTCCGTTCGTGCGTGCATCCGTGCGTGCGATCGTCCGTCCATCAATCCATCACATACACACACACGCACTCACGAACGCACGCACGCATCAACCCACCCATTCATCCATTCATCCATTCATCCATCTATCCATCCAACCATCATTCAAACAATAAATACATACAATTTATAGGACTAGTTTATGGTGATGTAAACCCAGTCTAGTAAATGTAGATTTAGCAAGTCTGTGCCGTTTGTATAGCCTATGTTCTTAAAATAGCTTCCTATATTTAACTGCTTCATCCTTTGTTTCATCCTACGTTACTCAGTAAACACGCTGGTTCTCGGTTTAGGTCAACAACGTACAACTTTCCAGGTCATCCGCTTGATGATACACGGCGCCTGTACGACAGTTTACTTATAAAACTTTACCAAAATGTTGGTTTTCTACATAAATGCATTAATTGTGCTAATTACTGCCTTCTGTGTTTCTATATCAGAATATGTGGTATATTTCTAACACAAGCACACTACACACAAACAACAGTTACCTAAATAGTAAATATTGCATTATAGTATACTTACAAATATATTTTAAAAGAAACCTTTATTTTAATACAATATCAATATCATACACTGTATCATGACATTAATTTGCAAAACAATAGTACATCACAAACAAAATGGTTCCCCATTAATAACTTCTCCTTCCAGAGCACTCACAAACATAAACACAAATAATTATATTCGCCGGCTCCCAGCCAGCGAGTATTGAACATATAATAATACATTCGCAAAAACTGAGATTTGTCATTGCAGCTGAATAATAAAAAGAATACGCATGTGTTGATTAATCATCAGGTTTATTTACAGAATAATCTAAAAAAGAATGTTAATGTTCCAATTCAGGATAAAAACTTTTATCAATAACAATATAGCACGTACCGTATTTTTCAGGAGTAGAGTGCTGAGTTCTACGACAAGCATTATTTTTAGATATGTTCTGAAACGTTCCAAGGCGTCCTTAGTTATATAAAAAGACCAAACAGCATACATTTGTGCATCGTTCATTGAAAGATGAAACATATTTATTTTTTAATGTAATCTCACCTTGATCGCCATCATCTTCATTTTTGTGCTCAGCCAGAAGTTCACCTTGCTCTCCTTGACCCTGACGTACTTCCCATACATTATCCATAGTTCTTGTTTAATACGAGTATATATCTAGCCAAACGCCTATACCGTTCATGCATATATCCACCATATGTGCAAACACCTTCACATTGTTTCTGTTGACACACTTATTTCTAGTATTGCCCAGTTTGTGCAGTCTTACACGTTCGGAACACCAAACTGCAATGTCTAGCACATGTCTCTACCATCAAACTGCTGTATTTTCATCACATGTTAAGTAGGACATCACAATTACAAAATGCATAAATTATTCCCATTTCAATACGTCTTAATATTTGCTCCAGTTTCCAATCTATATTATCATGCAATGTCGATACTAGCACATATCAGCTCTGAACAAACTACACACATCGTTCTCCATGAATAGCTGTTTATGTCGGAAGCACTTATCGGAATACTTGTATTACGGGCTAGCATGAGAATACTCCGAGTTATGTTTCCGTCTGTGCATAGAACGTGGAACATAATTAAATTTAGTTTCCCTACCATATACACTAGTCATTTGTATAAAACATACTCGATGCCTCATACCATAGTTACATGAATTGTATATGATATACGGGACATTTCATTGCCACGTTACTGTTACTGTTGAATAAGGTACATTTCGTACTGTAGTTACTTGTATATGACATGCTCGATACTTCATTCCTTAGTTACGTGTATATGACACTCAAAATTCATTCCTTAGTTACTTGTATGTGACATACTTAATACTTCATTGCTTAGTTACTTGTATATGCCATGCTCGATACTTCATTCCTTAGTCACGTGAATATGACACTCAATAATTAATTCCTTAGTTACTTAAATATACTATGTGACATACTCGATACTTCATTCCTTAGTTACGTGTATATGACACTCAATAATTAATTCCTTAGTTACTTAAATATTGTATGTGACATACTCGATACTTCATTCCTTAGTCACGTGTATATGACACTCAATAATTAATTCCTTAGTTACTTAAATATACTATGTGACATACTCGATACTTCATTCCTTAGTTACGTGTATATGACACTCAATAATTAATTCCTTAGTTACTTAAATATTGTATGTGACATACTCGATACTTCATTCCTTAGTTACGTGTATATGACACTCAATAATTCATTCCTTAGTTACTTGTATGTGACATACTCGATACTTCATTCCTTAGTTACTTGGCTTCAATCCTTCGTTACTTGTATATGACATACCCGATTCGTTGTACCATAGCTCTAATGGTTTTCCTTTGTTCTTGCTTATGATATAATCAATGTTCATAAACCTGAAGGTGTGAGCCTAAACCATGCTATAACTGCCGGTATATTGCAGCCGTGCTATAAATGATAGATTCGACAGTTATACCATGGTCTACTCAATTTTACGCGCTCGCACACACCACCTGTCAATCAAAACGACTAAACCGTTACCAAAACTGTACTCCTTTGCCCAATAATATACAAAGACGATTGGCTCATGGGTCATGCTCATGCCGCGTGATAATGCTATTTCTTGATGGGATCGGACTGTTATTTTCACTGAAAACTGCAACGCCTTAAAACTTCTTGCACGCGCGTACTTGGATAAATGGCTATAGTACAAAACATTTATAGCATATTTTTCTCGTAGCATATTTTTCTCGTATGCGATTTATACTGCACTCTCGGGCCCTTGAGAAGCAGTATAAATCGCATATACTCGAAAAAATTATGCTAAAAATATTACTTATCCCTTAGTCACTGGTATATGACATACTCGATACTTCATTCCTTAGTCAGTTGTATTTGACATACTCGATATGTCATTCCTTAGATACTTGTATATGACATAGTCCATACTTCATTCCTTAGTTACTTGTATTTGACATACTCCATATGTCATTCCTTAGTTACTTGTATATGACATACTCCATATGTCATTCCTGAGTCAATTGTATTTGACATACTCGATATGTCATTCCTTAGTTACTTGTATTTGACATACTCCATATGTCATTCCTCAGTAACTTGTATATGACATACTCCATACGTCATTCCTTAGTCAATTGTATTTGACATACTCGATATGTCATTCCTTCGTTACTTGTATATGACATAGTCCATACTTCATTCCTTAGTTACTTGTATTTGACATACTCCATATGTCATTCCTTAGTTACTTGTACATGACATATTACATACGTCATTCCTCAGTCAATTGTATTTGACATACTCGATATGTCATTCCTTAATTATTTATATATGACATACTCGATACTCATTCGTTAGTTACTTGTATATGATATTCGATACGTCATTCCTCAGTCAATTGTATTTGACATACTCGATATATCACTCCTTAGTTACTTGTATATGACATACTCCATACTTCAATCCCTTGTCACATGTATTTGACATACTCGATACTTCATTCCAGGGTCAATTGTATTTGACATACTCTATACTTCATTCCTTAGTCACTGGTATACTGGTATATGACATACTCGATATTTCATTCCTTAGTCAATTGTATTTGACATTCTCGATATGTCATTCCTTAGTTCCTCGATACTGAATTCTTTAGTCACTTGTATTCGACAAACTCGATGCTTCATTCCTTAGTCACTTAAATAAGGTATGAAGTATCGGGTATGTCACATACAAATAACTAAGGAATGAAGTATCAAGTATGTCACATACAAGTTACTAAGTAATGATGTATCGATTATGTCTTATACAAGTAACTAAGGAATGAAGTATCGAGTATGCCACATATAAGTAACTAAGGAATGAAGTATCGAGTATGTCACATACAAGTAACTAAAGAATAAAGTATCGAGTATGTCACATACAAGTTACTAAGTAATGATGTATCGATTATGTCTTATACAAGTAACTAAGGAATGAAGTATCGAGTATGCCACATATAAGTAACTAAGGAATGAAGTATCGAGTATGTCACATACAAGTAACTAAAGAATGAAGTATCGAGTATGTCACATACAAGTAACTAAAGAATGAAGTATCGAGTATGTCACATATAAGTTACTAAGTAATGATGTATCGATTATGTCTTATACAAGTAACTAAGGAATGAAGTATCGAGTATGCCACATATAAGTAACTAAGAAATGAAGTATCGAGTATGTCACATACAAGTAACTAAAGAATGAAGTATCGAGTATGTCACATACAAGTAACTAAAGAATGAAGTATCGAGTATGTCACATACAAGTTACTAACTAATGATGTATCGATTATGTCTTATACAAGTAACTAAGGAATGAAGTATCGAGTATGCCACATATAAGGAACTAAGGAATGAAGTATCGAGTATGTCACATCCAAGTAACTAAAGAATGAAGTATCGAGTATGTCACATACAAGTAACTAAAGAATGAAGTATCGAGTATGTCACATACAAGTAACTAAAGAATGAAGTATCGAGTATGTCACATATAAGTTACTAAGTAATGATGTATCGATTATGTCTTATACAAGTAACTAAGGAATGAAGTATCGAGTATGCAACATACAAGTAACTAAAGAATGAAGTATCGAGTATGTCACATACAAGTTACTAACGACTGATGTATCGATTATGTCTTATACAAGTAACCAAGGAATGAAGTATCGAGTATGCCACATATAAGTAACTAAGGAATGTAGTATGGTGCATGTCACATACAAGTAACTAAGGAATGAAGTATCGAGTATGTCATACAAGTAACTAAGGAATGATGTATCGAGTATGTTATATACAACTGACTAAGTAATTAGGTATCGAGTATGTCACATACACATAACTAAGGAATGAAGTATCGAGTATGTCATATCAAAGTAACTAATGAATGGTGTATCGATTATGTCATATACAAGTACCTAAAGAATAAAGTATCGAGTATGTCACATAAAAGTATAAGTAATGAAGTATCGAGTATGTCATAAACAAGTAACTTAGAAATAAAGTATCGAGCACGCTATATGCAAGTAACTTAGGAATATAGTATCGAGTATGTCATATACACGTAACTAAGGAATGAAGTATCGAGTGTGTCATAACAAAGTAACTAAGAAATGATGTATCGAGTATGTAATAACAAAGTAACTAACGAATGATGTATCGATTATGTCATATACAAGTAACTAAGGAATAAAGTATCGAGTATGTCACATAAAAGTATAAGTAATGAAGTATCGAGTATGTCATAAACAAGTAACTTAGAAATAAAGTATCGAGCATGCCATATGCAAGTAACTAAGGAATAAAGTATCGAGTATGTCATATACACGTAAGTTAGGAATCTAGTGTCGAGCATGTCACATATAAGTATAAGTAATGAAGTATCGAGTATGTCATATTCAAGTAACTAAGGAATGAAGTATCGAGCACGCCATATGCAAGTATCCAAGGAATAAAGTATTGAGTATGCCATAAACAAGTAACTAAGGAATTAAGTATCGAGTTTGTCACAATCAAGTTATTCATTATTCCTTAGTTACTTGCATATAACATACTCGACACTTCATTCCCTATATCCTAGTTGCGTGTATACCATAATTATATATATCTGATACTTCATACCCTAGTTACATTTATATTCGACTCTTTTTGCGGGAGTTATGGCACGTTTGGGACCAAAGGACTAGTCACAGTTTTCATCTTCTCAATCTACTGTGTAGTTTTACTGCATGGTAGAGTTTTATATCGTGTGATCATTCAGCGCTTTATAATTTCCAAAACAACTTTTTTAGACATATTTCCCATGGCGTGTGACATTGTCAACTCTAATTCTGTCTTGTTGTTTACACTGCTGCACTGCTAAATAACATCGAAAATGTGGACCGCATTACAAACATGCTTTTTATGGAAGCCGGATCAGCTGCATCGATTTTGCCAACGGAAAAAGATGTATCTGTGATCCGATTGTATTGCGGTGAATACACATCTCTTCTGCGCAGTTAATACTATTGTATTTCAGAACGTCCTATTGATTTTTGGAGCACCAGACTTGACAGAGCATGTTACCGCTCTGGGCAGATCGCACCGGATGAGCTAAGAGGCCGACTGCGGCATGTCAAAACAGGTATGCATTTGTGTTTTCAATTTAAATCGTATTATTGAGATGTCCTGCTGATGCCAAAGTCTTGCGGAATGTTCTTTAAGGGACTGGATGCGATCTGGAAGAGTAATTTGATGCCAATACAAATTCAATAGAAAACCCTCATAATGCGATTCAGTTTCATATCAACTGTGCACAGTTCTTCACACATACATTAAATAAGGCGCATATTATAAGTTTGTTTAAATTATTATTTATGGAAAATGTTTAGGCTGGAAAACTCGACGACTCGGTCTCTCTTTGTTGTTAAATCATTAATATTAAATCATATGGGTTTATATTGTTAGCATGCAGTTGTACGTATTATTAAATAAAAGTGTAATAGGTATATCACAAACACAAACAAACTATTATTATTGCATATGAATAATTATATATTATAATTATTATTAATGATTTATGCACCGAAAACTGAACGAGTCGTTGAGTTTTCCCGATCAAACTATTGCATTAACAATAATTAAATCGATTCTTTCACTGGGTCTACTTTTAGTACATTGAATATGCAACTGAAACACAGTATGGTGGTTTTACTCGTATTGGATTGACACCAATTTTTCTTCCACACCGATTCAAGTCCCTTTAACATTCATTTGCCTAAATCATTGCGGTCAAACTGTTAAAGGGACACACGGTAATCATTCTTTCTTTTTTTCTCTTTTTTTGTTTGTGTTTTTTTTTTGTGTTTTCTTCTCTTTTTTTTAAAAAAACTCGCGGTATCCCGTTAGTATATTAAGAGAATAGTTAAAAAAAAATCGTTTCTGCATATTACTGATGAATACATTGCACCAATAATATATTTAAACCTATGACAGAAACACGGAAAAATATTGAAACGCAAAATGTTAATTAATTGTATGTAAGCAAGTAAGAAGTCCAAACGACGCTGGATTAATAAAACGAGGTATAATTGGAATGCTTGATAAAAACACCGAGATTGCCTTGTGTCCCTTTAAACATTACACTTTTTTTCACATGTGTTCATATGTCTGCTGTACATCTGATTTGTTTTTGCTGAAATAAATAACAGCGATCATATAGAAAGAACAAACCGTATTTGTTCTAGATTTTAAAGTAGCTATCCCGCCAACAACATCTATATTTTGCAAATTATGTACAACGTTTCTAAATAGGTATATACTACAACTTACTATATAGACACACTATAAACGGTTTTAACGAGCAGGCGATACACCAAACTGGAGCGTGGAATTAAGAGTTACCAACTCATAATTCAGTTCGCACTTAGTCAGTCACTTAGTTAGAACCCGTGAATAAACCTATATGACCTGAACACCTGGATAGAGTTTTCATAAACGGTTTTAGTGTAATTTAGACGTTATCTAGCGGGCTAGTTTCTTTAAATGTGTTATGGTCATATCCCATTACAGCGCATAGGGCTATGATACTTTAGTTGCAAGGCTTAAAAGACGTTTCTGATAAACGGACACATTATATTCTCCTTACTTCTTTATATACCCGTTTTCGGGAATTTGTTGATTTACATATATAGTTTATATTGCTACCATATCATCCCTTATTTGTAAATAGTTTTAACTTTATATATTTACATACATTTTTTATTAATCCTTCATTTCTTCATCTTTCATCAGTTTTTGCGCACAATATGACCTATCTATGTGTCGACGTGCCGTAAAACACCATTCATTCATTCATTCATTCCTTTACACGAGCCAATATTGATCACAATACATGGATTTATAGCTGACATATGCACATACGTCTTATGCTACTTTTAAATGCGCTTTACAGGAACACTGCAAAGATTAAGTTATACGGCAATTAGAAGCCATTGGATGAATTTTAGGGACATTCCCTAAGACCATTAGATATGGAAAGCCGTAGGGAACAAGGAGATAATAATTATTACAGTATTATTATTTACTATATATTTAACTGAATATCGGTAGCTTAAAATAAAATTCTAATCTCTGTAGACATAGTATTATTTTAACCATACATCATAATTTACTTCTTAACATTTTTAATTATTATAATCACCGTATGCAACCTCCACATTGTTATTATAATCACCGTATGCAACCTCCACATTGTTATTATAATCACCGTATGCAACCTCCACATTGTTATTATAATCACCGTATGCAACCTTCACATTGTTATTATAATCACCGCATGCAACCTCCACATTGTTATTATAATCACCATATGCAACCTCCACATTGTTATTATAATAACCAACTCGACGTTAGCATTATAATGTTCGACATATCTAACTAAAAAAAAAGTTGAACATTAAAATGTCCCCCCCCCCCCCCCCCCCACCCCCCAACACACACATACACACACTCCCAACAACACACCAAACCGCAACACACACACACACACACACACACACACACACACACACACACACACACACAAACACACACACACACACACACACACACACACACACACACACACACTCCCAACAACACACCAAACCGCAACACACACACACACACACCTAGCCTATGTATCGACTAAAAACTCAGATAAAGGCATATAAATGATTCCCTCAGAAATCCAATAACTGCAGTTAAACAATACAATGTCATCAAATCTGCACGTTCTACATTCTGCGTTTCACATTTAATCTCAGTCCTGCGTTCCAATCTAGTTCTCCGTTTTACATTCCAACTCAGTTCTCCGTTCTATATTCAAACACAGATCTCGGTTCTACATTTCAACCCAGTTCTCGGTTCTACATTCGATCCCAGTTTTCCGTTCTACATTCCAACCCAGTTCTCCGTTCTACATTCCAACTCAGTTCTCCGTTCTATATTCGAACCCAGATCTCGGTTCTACATTTCAACTCAGTTCTCATTCGATCCCAGTTTTCCGTTCTACATTCCAACCCAGTTCTCCGTTCTACATTGGAATATAGTTCTCCGTTTTACATTCGAACCCAGATCTCCATTCTATATTCCAACTCAGTTTTCCGTTATACATTTGAATCTAGTTCTTCGTTCTACATTCCAACCCAGTTATCCGTTCTACATTCCAACCCAGTTATCCGTTCTACATTTGAATTTAGTTCTCCTTCTTCATTCCAACCCAGTTCTCCTTTTACATTCCAACTCAGTACTCCGTTCTATATTTGAATCTGGTTCTCCGTTCTATATTCCAACCAAGATTTTCGTTTTACATTCCAACCCACATCTTCGTTTTACAGTAGGTTCCAGTTCTGCATTCTACATTCGAATCTAGTTCTCAGTTCTACTTTCGAATCCAGTTCTCCGTTCTACATTCAATTCTACATAGTTCTTTATTCACAATCCGGGTCTCCGTTCTACATTCGAATTTAGTTCTCCGTTTTATATCGAACCCAGTTCTCCGTTCTACATTCGACCCCAGTTCTCCGTTTTACTTGCAAACCCAGTTTTCCGTTTCACATTCAAACCCAGTTCTCCATTCTACAATTAAATTCATTTCTCCGTTTTACATTCGAACCCAGTTTCCCATTATAAATTCGAACCCAGTTCTCTGTTTTACTTTTGAACCCATTCCCCTTGTTTTACATTCGAACCCAGTTTTCCGTTTCACATGCGAACCCAGTTCTCCGTTCTACAATTACATTCAATTCTCCGTTTTACATTCGAACCCAGTTTTCTATTATACATTCGAACCAATTCTCCGTTCTACTTTCGAACCCATTCTTCGTTTTTTACATTCGAACCCAGTTTTCCGTTTCACATTTGAACCCATTTCTCCGGATTACACTCGAGCCCAGTTTTCGGGCCTACATTCTACCCCAGTTCTCCGTTCTACATTTGAACACACTTCTCCATTCAACATTCAAACCCCGTTCTCTGATATACATTCCTATCTAGCTCTGCGTTCTACATTTGAACCCAGTTCTCTATTCAACACTCGAAATAGATTTTTGTTCTACATTCGAATCTAGTTTTTCGTTTTACATTCGAACACACTTCTCCATTCTACATTTCAAACCGATTCTCTGATATACATTCCAATATAGCTCTGCGTTCTACATTTGAACCCAGTTCTCCGTTTTACATTCGAACCCATATGTCCGTTTTCGATTCGAACACATTTATCTTTTTCATTAAAACCCAATTCTGCGTTTTACATTCGAATATAGTTCTCCGTTTTACATTCGAACCAAGTTCTCCTTTCTACATTCGAACCCAGATTTCCGTTCTAC